>OZ004707.1:160891055-161128555 GCA_963924515.1 Vespertilio murinus | reverse complement strand
TCCAGGCTGGGCTGAGGGACCCGCCCCTGCCCTGTGCACGAATTTCATGCACCGGGCCTCTAGTTATTTATAAAAAGATAAAGTCACTTGCCAATTTGCCCTCAAGTAACTTATCCCCATCTTTACATGTAAATAGAATATCTCTAGGATTTATTCACATCCTCTTCAGGTTTACATAGTCAGACTATCCATACTTGAATTATGGTATTCACAATCTCCTAGATCATGTAATGTTCTGCTATGCCCCGCATCATTAATGATATTTTGCCATTAAGAACATAAGGCCCCACAGCTAGATGATATGTGCATAGCTACTTTGGAAAAAAAAAAAAACAACAACTGGCAATAATGGTACCACCACAAAAATATTCCTCTTCTCTATGTAGATAATCAGTCCAGTTATTTACTGTCCTCAGCCTCTCTCACTGGAACAAAAAGTCATTCTATAAGTGACAGTTTGGTGATATCTGGCAACTCCGAGAGTCTTGGGAAGGGGTCTGCAATACTAAGACAAAGGGGACAGCCTTCAGACAGGTGCCCTGGGCTCCTTTTAGCCGCTCAGCAATCCAGTGCCAAGACTCTCGACATCTGCGAGAACTCCAATTCTTTAAACTGCCAATGTATTTGCCTCAAGAGATGAACTTGAGAAGATGAGGTGAGGACAGAGGCATGTGGCCAACAGAGAGCATGGGCTCAGAGAGAGATACTACCCAATCCTTAGAAAATACGCTTTTCCTTCAATGGTCCAGATGTAAAGAAACCAGAGTTTAGAATATTACTTGGTGGTGTTCTTGGATCTACTACAGCAACTATTTAAGTAGCAATTAGGGACTAACATGAAGTACTAACCCAGAATTTGGAAATAGGGAAATAAGTCAGTCTGTAGGGCCCCCAACAGGGTGATGGGGGAATGGGGGGCCTGCTGGCACCCGCCTTGGCTGGTTGCCTAGCGCCATCGGCTCGCCGGCCCCAACTGGGGGCAACTCTTGTGTTGAGCATGTGCCCATGGTGGTCAGTGTGCATCATAGTGACCAGTCCTTCTGCCAGTAGGTCAATTTGCATATTAGGGCTTTATTATATAGGATTACATTTAGCCTGGTGTGTACCCATAGACTATTGCTACACAGGGCAAGTGATCTAGACTTTATTGTTAAGATCACCATATATCCAGGGGGAGGAAATAGTAGGGTAAGCACAGAAATATGGGGACTAGGATGTAATCCAGGTGAGACATTTTAGGGGCTTAGACTAGAGAGGTCACTGTTCATTGATCTAACAGTCAATGGAATCAGTGAGCAGTAGTTACAACTATTCCTCTTATGCTGGCCATCAAAGGGAATCATAAGCCACACGAGGACAACTACATGTCATCTACCAAGGAATACATCATTTAAGTTAAAAGTATATAAACTTACTCAGATCACAAAAACCAAAGTTTACTGAACTCTTATTATGAGTCAAGTACTTCTTTAAATTTTTTATAGTTAATAGACTATAGGCTAATTCACTTAAATTTCATTTCAATGCTATAAGATAGATAACTTTAAAAATCTCTATTTGAGAGATGGGAAATTGAGGCACAGAGTTACAAAATTGCTTGGGGTCACACAGCTAGCAAATGGTGAAGCCAGGATATGTTACCACTCTACTATGCTGCCACTCATAACAGTTATGCTTTTCACTACCAAGTACCTGACAAATCAAATAAACATCCTATTACTACTACTAAAGAAAAAAAGTTACAAGTGTTATACATGTTATAATATTCACTTTAAACCCACCTGTTTTTAAGAGTCGACTAAGTATTGTACCTAAAATGTTTAAAAGAAAAAAAAAAAACCTCTGCCTCCCTCATTCAATACTTCTTCTGATCCTTCTAATAATTTCTAAGGCCAGTAACTGCAAGTGATCTCTCTCAGATTTGTATTTGCTTCCAATTAAATCTATTTGAGAACAGTTTTTCTGCCACGTAAGTTGTCCTTATTTTCAGATTTTTTTGAACTGTATTTGTGGGTAGCAAGTATTTACAGAGGTTTTAAAAAGCTGAACAAAAGAAACTGTAAAATAATTTACAGCTCCTTTAAAACTTTTCGGTTGCATTTTCCCTTTGGATTTAATGTCAGAAAAAATATAATTGTGTGAAAGTAAAATAAACAAGGTCATAAAAATGTGATTTTTGAGAATACATAAGCCAAAAATACACACAGCCAAAATCATTTGAGCAATTTAGTGAAAGCCATAATATTTCAGTTACCACCACTTGCTAGCACATATAACCAATACCTCATGTCCTGGATAAGGGAGACCCTGAGTGTTGGCAACATAACTCCTGAGTCAGATTTTCTTCTTTCTGGTCCCAGGGCAACTATGTAGAAAAATATCGACAAAGTATTAGAAAAATAACAGTAAGAAAAAAAAATCTATATGATTCACATTCTATAAATAAATACTTTAAAATTACTTTTGAAGAACAAATTTTGAAGACAAAGAAAAGGTCAAATTGTTGTCACTTTATTAATGCAATCAACTGGCTATATTCTTTCCAGTTAATCTGGGGCTGTGTTTGTAAATTTAAAATTAATTATAAAAGCCCACTTAGCAACTAATGTAATGTGTGCAAATTCTAGCCATAATGGCCAGTCATTTTCTAAAGTTATTCATACTAATTGAACTGGATAATTACATGAAACCAGTATCTATAAATTAAGTACCGAGCATGTGAATTATCTCTGGGCTCATGAATTGCAATCACACAATCTCCCTATACACCAGAACTTCAGATTGTGTTGTTGCTTTATAACGTTGATGAGATGCCACAGGAACCTAACGCTTGTTTATATGAACTGGCCAGTGGTTAAAACGGGTTCATTATGTGCCGTTTCGCTTCAAGATGCAGAACCTCCCAATGATATTAAGTGAGGACTTATTGTACTCTGAAAGTGCTTAAAAGGAAAATCTGAGAGTTTGGGCTCTCTAGGTTGGTAAATTTCGACTTCCAAGTTCAGAATCCAAACTACAGTATGCATATTACGCAAAACCTAAATGAACATTTAGAAGTAAAATATTCATGAGTCTCTTCTGAAACCTGAATAGCTTACACTTATAAAAGAAGGAAAATTTATTGTATTATATAGCAATGACTAAAGCAATCAATTATTTGCTAATGTATTATAACGGGAGGGCTCAATCTCACTGTGAGATGCTGTGGAGCTTTGTACTCTTCCTTTATTTCCATTTCCTATTTGCAAGCGAAAACGAAATTGCAACATCACACCTAGCAAATACTGTGAACAAACATGAGTTTGAACTGCACAGATCCATTTATACATGGTAGTTTTCCCAACAAATATACTGAAAACATTTTTGGAGTTTTCCTCACTCCTTTTTAATTTAATTTATTTAATTTATATATTTTTATTGATTTCAGAGAGGGAGAGAGATATATAAACATCAATGATGAGAGAGAATCATTGATTGGCTGCCTCCTGCATACCCCCTACTGGGGATCTAACCTGCAACCTGGGCATGTGCCCTTGACTGGAATCAAACCCAGGACCCTTCAGTCCCCAGGCTGACACTCTATTCACTGAGCCAAACCAGCTAGGTCTACTTTTTTATATATATTGATTTTGTATAGAGAGGAAGAGAGAGGGATAGAGAGTTTGAAACATTGATGAGAGAGAATCATCGATCAGCTGCCTCTTGCATACTCCCCACTGGGGTTGTCCTGCAACCAAGGTACATGCCCTTGACCGGAATTGAACCTGGGACCTTTCAGTCTGCAGTTCGACGCTCTATCCACTGAGCCAAACTGGTTTCAGCCTACTTTATTTTTTAATTAGAGTTGAGGCACAGTATAGTTTCAGGTGCACAACTTAGTGATCATCCCAATAAATCTAGTAGCATCTAACACCATACATGGGTATTATAATACTAGAGGCCTGGTGCATGAAATTCATGCACTCGGGGGTGGGGGTGGGGTGGAGCTCAGCCCAGGTTGTGTCCTCTTGCAGTCCGGGAGACCTCAGAGGATTTTAGACCCATGGCTTAGGCCCGCTCCCCAGGGGAAGCAGACCTAAGCTGGCTGTTGCACATCCTTAGTGCTGCCATGGAGGTGGGAGAGATTCCCACCACCACAGCTGCACTCGCCAGCTGAGTGCCGGGCTTCTGGCTGAACGGTGCTCCCCTGTGGGAGCACACTGACTGCCAGGGAGTAGCTCCTGTGTTGAGTGTCTGCCCCGTGGTGGTCAATGTGTGTCATAGTGACCAGTTGTTACATCCCTCAATCCATTTGCATATTAGCCTTTAATTATATAGGATGGTCTTTTGGTTGACCTCCTACCCACCCACAATTGGGGCCAGGGAGGGATGCGGGAGGTTGGTAGGTGGGGAGGGACCAGGCGAGAGCTCTAGGGCATGTCCAGCCCATCTCACTCAGTCCCAATTGGCCGGATCCCAGCAGCAAGCTAACCTACCAGTTGGAGCATCTGCCCCCTGGTGGTCAGTGTATGTCATAGTGACTGGTCAACCAGATGACTGCTAGGTGGTCAGTGCAAGTGGTTGAGTGTCCTTAGCATATCATTAGCATATTATACTTTGATTGGTTGAATGTACGACCAGACACTTAATATATTAGGCTTTTATTATATAGGATTCACTATGTTTCCTATGTTGTACTTTGCATCCTCATGACTATTCTGTACCTGCTAATTTGTATATATTTTTTAAATTTAGTGTTTAAAGTATTACATATGTCCCCTTCATCCCCCAGTGTCCTCTCCCAGTCCCCCTTCTCCTGTTTTCCTTACTTCTGTGAAGCAGTTAAATTGATTACACTATGCTACTATAAAGCACTTATATTGTTATTATCAATGTATGAACTGATATACCTGTAAATAAATGTAAATTTGCTTTTCCCATTATCTTTTTATTTCTGATGTCTCTTGTTAGTAATATGTATAAAATCTACAGTGTCTTGCATCATATAAGGCAATCTTAATGTAGGTACTGACAGATGACCCATCCTGTAAACAAATGACATAAACTAAACTTAGGTATCAATACAGCACAGGAAAAGCATTTTCCCTTCATGCTTTTCTTCATAACATCTTTCTTTTTTCTGTAGTGTACTTTATTATAAGAATACTAGAGGCCTGGTGCACAAAATTCATGCACTGGCGGGGGAGGGGTGTCCCTCAGCCTGGCTTGCACTCTCTCGCAATCTGGACCCCACAGGGGATGTCTGACTGCCAGTGTAGGCCCCTGAGGGGTCCCAGATTGTGAGAGGGGTGTAGCAGTGCACCAAGCAGCAGGCAGCCAGGGAGGAGTTAGAACTGCTATTTGTTTAAACTCAAGAGTTCAATGCCAAGAGTGAAACCAAATGTAAACTACGAACTTTGGGTGACGATGTGTAGGTTCACTAATTGTAAGAAATGAACCAGTTTTGTGGGAGATGCTGGTAATGAGTGAGGCTATTCATTGTGTGTGGGGGGGGGAGGGAAGGGGGAGACAGAGGGTGTATATGGGAAATCTCTATATTATCTGCTCATTGTGCTGTGACCCAAAAGCTGCTCGAAAACATAAAGTTTACTGAAAAATACTAAGGAAGTCGACCCTGCTATGGTCCTCTTGCTAAGACAAACCTTTTCCATTCTTCTGCAACTCTTAAATGTCTGACTCCTGTATAGTGCTGCTTTTGAGGGAGTAACGATCTGTCATCTCGGCTCATCCTGGCTGAATGTTAAGAAGAGCAGTGCTCAGCCTGGCCGGGTAGCTCGGCTGGTTGGAGCATTGCCCCAATACACTAAGGTTTCAGGTTCGATCCCTGATCAGGGCACATCTAAAAATGCTTAATAGCTGGCAAACAAAAAGGCCTTTTTGAAAAACCAAACCAAACGAAATAAACCACCTGGATTGAAAAGCAGAGAGAACTGCTCATTCCTGTACAATTAGGACACACTCTTTCTCAATAATATTTCTCAAAATATTTCATTTTCAAACGGATGTGTTTATGTGTATTTCACACTGTCATATTTTTAAATCCTAACTTCATGGGCTGAATCATCAAAAGTGTTAGAGCAATATTTATAAAACCCACTCCTCCAGACAGCCAATAATTTGCCTTCAGAAGCTGCATGGTGTATATTTATCCTCTTAAGGGTCAGTAAAATATTTAGCTTATGTTCATCTGTGCTTCATTAGCCCCCAGCACCTGACAGTGCAGCACAGTGCCTGCCCGGGGCTCTCACACTTGGCCTTTCTTAGTCTTGACTTCAGAGTTTTGCTGGGCCCGTGACTGACTAACTGACTGGCGGCCACTGGAAACAGCTGGGTCCCTGGGCTCCGGCTCAACCACCCAACATTTGACCTGCGCACACACCAAGCTGCCAGTGTTGGCCAGCGGCTGCTGTCTAACAGCCGGACAGTCTCACATGCCCCGCTTGGCGCAGAGGCAAAGGCTTCTGCCTCCCAGCCTTAACTGAGCGTGGCTCTCCAGCATTTCATCCTAAAAATGGCTATTTTGTCCTCTTAGAAATTTATTTTTTTTCTAATTAGGGTAAGCTACTTTAGTTATGGTCTTATGGGCTGAAAAGCTACATTTTCTAGGAACAGAGGTTAAGTGTTACAGAGTACATGCCAATGCATTTTTTACTTTTGCAACAGAAAAAATGGGGCAAAGGAGATGGACACTAGAGAATGCTTTTAAAGTGGACCCCAGTCTTTATAAATATAGTTACATTTTGTTGTTTTTTTTGTTTTTTTAAAATATATTTTATTGATATTTTACAGAGAGGAAAGGAGAGAGATAGAAAGCTAGAAACGTCGATGAGAGAAGAACATCGACCAGCTGCCTCCTGCACACCTCCCCCTGGGGACATGCCTGCAACCGATGTACATGCTCTTGACCGGAATCGAACCTGGGACCCTTTAGTCCACAGACCGACGCTCTACCACTGAGCCAAACCGGTTTCGGCTATAGTTACATTTTGGATCTTTAGCATCATAACATCCTTTTAAGAGAGGTTCCAGGGGAATGCAGTATCAAAGTCACATTCCCAGCGGGGCCAGTGTGGCTCAGTGGCTGAGTACTGACCCACGAACCAAGAGGTCATATTTCAATTCCCCACCGGGGCACATGTCCATGTTTTCAGGCACAATCCCCAGCAGGGGGTGTGCAGAAGGCAGCCGATGATTCTCTCTCACCATTGATGTGTATACACTTCTTTCTTCCTCTCCCTTCCTCTCTCTGAAATCAATAAAAACACATTGCAAATTTTTTTAAAAAATTGTATTTCTAGCTGTTACATTGGCTACATTTAAAGACCAGATTTCCTACAAGAAGCACCACATTTAGGGTAGCGTTGTGCTCCAGCAGCAATGAGGGTAATAAAAATAGAGCGCTTTAATCCTATTTGCAAGGCTTTATTTCTTTTCTTTTCTTTTCTTTTTAGCATTTGTACACAAGACTTTATTTCTTAAGCTGGAGGTTGGCTTATTGAGTTTAAAAAATTTTTTTATACTTCTGAATGTCTAAAAAAAAATCTACAATTTTAGAAAAGTTTTCCAAATTCAGTACAAAACATTCTATCTCTACTAGGCTTTCCACTGTTCTACTTTTTGTGAAACAGATGGCTATTTTACATAAAGAAAAAAAAGCAAGCTCCTTGTCGTGAAAATAAAACCCAGTTATCTAGGAATCCTACACAACTCTCATTAGCTGAAGAAGCATGACACTCTAACAATGATGTCCTGTTATAGACTGACGAAGACATCTCGGTCCTGAAGATTTTGGAGACATACATGCACATTGTTTCCCCTGAAAAACGAATGATGGTTATAAAACTTTTCTTTCAGGAAAAAAAATCAGCCTAATACTGGTGAGAGTAAGGGATACAGTAAATCTTCACTTCATATCGGTAAGTTCTTAGAAACTTGAAGCAAAATGATGTGACAAAACCCACGCTACCGTTAAGAAAAGAAGTAAGGTGATTTTCCAGCCTGCTTCCTCCGGGTCAGGGTCACAGGTGGCTGGAGTCTAGCCCGGCAGACGGGGGTACAGGGGGGCCCACCCTGGACAGGGCGCCTCTCCGTCGCAGGGCGCGCTCACACCCACGCGGACGCACACCGGGACACCTCAGACACAACAATCTACCTCACCCACACACCTTTGGGATGAGGGAGGAAACAGGTCCCCAGAGACAACTCCACAGAGACAACGGCCATGGCCAGGAAATGACTTTTTCTTCATCAACGTTATAACGAAACAACTTTGAAAAAATGGACATTATTCGAGAACACTGCTGCACTTGCATGATCCTTTACACGTGTTATCTTATTGGATCAACATTACAGTCTTGGCATAGACACTGTTATTTTTTTTTTCTGTCTATTGAATGAGAAAGCTGAAGATGAGAAAGGCTTCACAGCTAGTACACAATCTGCTCCTCCTACTTTATCCCCCAACTGACGCGATGGGGCTAGTTTGAGTGGAGAGAGAGAGGTAGAGACAAAGCTGATTCTTCACGTGGCCCCGTGCTGCCTCTTCTGTAGAAACGACCAAACAAATGAACTCTCTCCTCACCTGGTGACTCTGCAAGGTGCTCTTGTTTCTCTTCTCGGTCCTGAAACTGAATTAAATGCGACCACAAAGCCGACTTCCCCTGAAAGTACAAGGAATATAAAAATTTTCATTTTATAAGAAATAATTAATAAAAAAAATAATTTCTCATCGAAACCATTCTCGGTGAAACAGCCAGTGTGAAGTTTGGCGACCCGAGCACATCCGTTCCTAGCTGTGTGACTTCCCGAGCGCGTCCCTTCACGCGTAACGAGGGCCGTTCTCTGCCTCCCTGAGAACGCTGCCTCCCTGGGAACGGCCGCTACGAAGCGCGGGGCCAGAAGAGGAGGCACACGGGTCGCTGGCTCCAGCGTGGTCGTTCCTTAACTGTATGTGTGTAGGGCTGTCTACACTAGCCACACCAGAAACCAGGGAAGTAAGAGGCTCTAGCAGCACACAATGCTTTTGCACATCCATATGCAAAATGTGTTTCAATATACGGAATGGCAACCAGAGAAGGAAGCTGAGACGAGAGGAAAAAGAGAAAAGGGAAAGAAGGAAGAAATATGCACCCGACAGAAACAAAACGAAACAGCACAAAACCAGAAACAGGAGAGAGACAAAAGCAAAGAAACCATCTCAATTCTTTTTTATTTTTATGTTCCATCCTGAATAACTAGCTACCTTAACGTGGCTGACAGCCGTCTTTGCTGGACAGTGACAGCGGGCCCTGCGCGGAATCCCCGGGGACCGCGCCTCCGCAGAGGGGGGGGGGGGGGCGCCTCATCCTTTCCTGTTTAACAGGAAAGAGCTGACCGACCGCCTCCTAATCACGGGTTAGGATTTCTTTTTCTGGAATCGAAAGGCCCGGGGTGCGTTTCCAGTCATCCTGTGACAAGGACGCCGACCCTCTCATTACGACGACGGTGTCCTTTTCTCCTCCTCCGCCTCCTAGCAGGGCCCCCCCTCACGGCCACGTCCCCGGGGCGCGGGGACGGTTACCTGCTTGACCAGCAGGCCGTGGCTCCAGATCCTCTCCAGCAGGTCACAGAGGCTGGCGATCAAGGTGTTCTCCTCCAGGCCCGTGATGTTGGCTTCCCCGTGGCCCAGCTCCACTGCCTCGTGGCCCATCTTCTCCACCAGCATGCGTTTAGTCTGCAAGCATCATCACGTGTGGCCGCAAGGGTTATCCCAGCAGTGAGGCCAGAGCCCAAGTCCATCCCCGGACCAGGAGACCGGGGGTCCCTGCGTTATACTTCTAATGGCAGGTTTTTAGTCACCTTGGGAAAAGCGTCTTCATCTCTGTGGTCAACTCACTGGGGTAATAATCATGTATATACTTTTACCATTTTGTCAGAGAAACAGAGGGTCCCTAAAGAGACATTTTGAAACCGTTTTAAAGCACCCCCGTGTAAATGTGTAAATGTTTGTGCACGACACTTCTCAGATTACTAACCTGAGTAACGCTGAGGAATTACATCGGACCTAGAAAAGGCACTGTCAGAAGCTAAGACCACACCCTGCCACCACAGCTCACCCCACAGCCCCCCACACCTTAGCAAACAGACAGCATTTGCACTTAGTTGTGACTGCACGGAGGCAGAAGGCACAAGACAGAGCGGAGCTCTCTAATTATGAGTGCGCGAGGCCTCTTTTTTTCCTCTCTTCCTCCTTTTCTGTTTCATTTCTTATGTGCTTAGGAGCATGCACCGAAAAAAATGGAAAGGAAATGGAAATCAGGTTCAGGTTAAGCTGATTTACAGCGGTCTTGGCTGCTCTTGTCAAATGTAAAGCGAGGGGGAAATCCAGTTCCTTTCGGCAGGGACCTCGTCTGTCTGATTCAGCGCCGACTGCAGAGGCTAAAAATAGGGCGTTTTTATTGAATACACACAGAGCGAGTCCTGGAGAAATGACTGACAGACGAATGAATAAAATTACTGGTTAAAATGTTCCGAGGTTTGTCCATTTGTATTGCTGCCTCTGGTAAATACAGATATCAGAGAGGAGCCTGGTGTATAAAATACAAAAGCCCGCAACACACAGCTAGCATCTTCTTTATGGGCCGACTCACACATGTTTGGGCACAGATAAGGTTCCAACAGATGCACATACAGACACACACACACACACACACACACACACACACACACACACACAAATGCGCTGTCTTTTGCATAAGATGACAACGGCCCCGACATAGCTTCTGACCGGCTTAATAGCCATTCATGCCAGAGAGGAAGACAGGCCTGGCTGACGAGGGGACAAAGCGGTGCAGGGCTCCCAAAGTCACTGATTTTATGGGCCATGGAGGAGCCAGAGAGGCTCGTGACCTCAGGAGAAAGCACACGAGGGTTAGGGCCCAGGACAAGTTCTCTTCTAGGGAAGCGGAGGGCTCCCGCGGGGTGACCTCTGCTCATCCAGCCCCACACGTGGAGTGACCGTGTCCTCTCACCTGTGAGTAATACGTACCTTCATCCTACATTCCTTCAGTAAGCCTTCTACAAACTTCCAGTTGGTCTGTGCAATCACGGCAGGAGAGAGGTCTGACAATTTGGGCTGCCTCAGGTTTTTCCCTAAAGTCCGTGCCTCTTGCATGTATTTCTGGAAATCAGAGGGCGCTGTTAGTGCATACGCATCAGGTATTCTTCCGACCTGTTTAGCCTTGGCTAGAAGCACGTGTGGGAACAAGAGAAGTGGGCGCGTGCAGCAGCAGCAGCTCAGGTTCCAGTGAGCCAGGAGGCAGAGGGGCCCTGTGCTCCCCCCAGCCGCCAGCCCCCCGTGGTGAAAACGGGGACAGACACCCCACCCGGTGAAAACGCATTCAAAACGAGATGGAGTTGCATCCGGTTCGGTCTCTTCCTCGGAAAGACCGGAGGCCGGGGTGAGTCAGGAGCACGGCTGGGATGGAAAAACCGGGCGTCGGGGTGACAGCCCAGGTTCTGCGGGAACCCAGCGGTTCTCCGGTCCCTGGTTTCCCACACCTCTCCGCAGAGCGCGAGGCTCTCGGGCACTGCTCTGCCCCCAGCCCAACCCTTTCCTCAAGTCAGGTCGCAGCAGGAACTCTAAAGTCTAGGGGCAACGGATTTCATGGCCACCGGCGTTCTGTTTGTTCGTAACATGGGCATAACACAGGCCCAGCTCCCTCACGAGAAAGGCTCTGGGACCGCTCCGGAAAGTGGCCCACGGGCAGGAGGCCGAGAGTTCATGTGACCTGTTCGGCCTGTGCCTTCTTCCACAACCAAGAGACAGTGGGAACCCAGCCCTCTGAGCGTGAGTTTTGGTTAGTAGGTTCCCAGGAAAAACACACAATCACTACATAGGACGTGTGCAGAGCGCCTGCTGGCTCTTTCTGTGCCACCTGCAAAAGCTCATTCGGGTACCTTATGTTTGCTTCAGGACCACAGGGCAGACTCCCCCAAACTCCAAGCGCCGTAGGGCCATATTTGGAGAATAACTCCTCTAAATGATATAGTAAAACTAGCAGCTCGTTGGAGAGGGAGAGAGATTGCTAGCCAGCGCATCCTCCCACGGACATATGTGAAATCTATCTTACTATCATAAGGGCAGCATTTGAAATTGTAAGTGAAGATGTGTAAAATCCTTTGCATTCTTTAAAGGAAAGGGAATATTTATACATTTAGTGTCTTTCTCTTCCAGGAGAAAAAAATAATCTGATAGATCTGTTATAAGTTGTTTTTAAAAATCCCACTGATTAGGGATTCAACAGACTAGTTTGCCTGCTATTTCCCCACTCTCCTGATGCAATGCCACATTAATGAAATGACCGGTTTCTCTTCCAGTGCAACCCTTTTAAATACAGATTTGAAAATCAAATGAACTCCACAAGCACTGAGTTCCCCTAAACTTATGCATACCTCGCTCTGCTTCAAACCATTTTTAGAGGGAGAGCTGAGAACGAGAGACAACTATCACCACTAGGAAACTTAAGGGTGAACAGGTCTCTTGAAATATCCTGAAGGTCAGTTTTCAAATAAAAGCAGGAAATAAAGTGTTAGAAAAACTAGCCTGAGCTAGAGGCAGGGATCCCATGTGAGCATCATATCTGCGATTCCTATTATTTCAGGTTGTACTAATGTTATTTGGAATATTAAGAATCAGAGATAGAAGGTTGGTAGAAACAATGTTATCTGGCGAGGTGCTGTTTCTCCCCCAGCCTCCGCTCCTCTGCCTCTAGGGCTTGTGCAACTACAGAGAGAACCACTACAAGACTCAATTCTCAGGAAGAGTTAAGTATGAAACTTGGCTTAGGAAGAAACACTGCCTGCAAGAAAAGGAGGGAGGAGCATGCTCAGGCAGGAAGGCAGGAAGAAAAAAAAATAATTGGATCACTAAAGAAGCACTGTTTAAAATGTGTGTTCTAGCCGAAACCAGTTTGGCTCAGTGGATAGAGCGTCAGCCTGCGGACTGAAAGGTCCCAGGTTCAAATCTGGTCAAGGGCATGTACCTTGGTTTCGGGCACATCCCCAGTGGGGGGTGTGCAGGAGGCAGCTGGTCGATGATTCTCTCTCATCGATGTTTCTAACTCTCTATCCTTCTCTCCTTCCTCTCTGTAAAAAATCAATAAAATATATTTAAAAAAAAAATAAAAAAAATAAAATTTGTGTTCTAGCACATAAATGAAAAGTTGGAATAGGGCTGCCCTCAGAGTGGCCTTACAGTCTGAGCCCCCAGCACTGCACCCGTGGCGTGGGGACAGTCACCAGCCACTGCGAGCCCCACGGACCACGTGTCACGTCTCCTGAGCATCTCTGTTGGAGGCGCAGAGCCAGCGACACCCCATGGGCCTGCCCAGAAAGGGGGCCGGCAGCGGCGCCGGCCCTTCCTCACAGCCAGAAGGACCTCCGTCTTACTGCACAAATCAAGTGCTGAGAGAAGAAAAAAACGTGATTTGCTTTTGGACGACAAGGTGCATTTTAAGATGAAAATGGAGGAAAAAGAGAAACTTTGACAAGGAGTGTTTTTTTTATAATACTCGAGCCTAACTTCACCGCGGTGGGAAGTCACCTTGGATTTCTTCTGAGAGTTCTAGTAACGCCCTTCTGCACTTCTGCCCAAAGCCATGGACCACGAGGATCTGCCTATGGAAATACGCCCTGCTCAGGAATAACGCCCGGACCCACTGCTCTTCCGCACAGGCTCCCCCCGGGTTCTCTGGAAAACGGCCTGGCACTGAGCGTGTGATGAGAAGGACGCTGTAAAGCTGGGTAAATTTATGCTGATGTCCTAATAGGAACAAACTACAACAAAGAGTCAGGGCCACCTAGTATGCAGGGTCATGGAAGAGGACCTGCCCGGGAGTCAGGGGTCCCGGGCTGTAGGCTGGCGCTGCCTTTGCGTACCCATCGACCTTTGGACAAGTCGCCTGGACCTCAGCAACCTCAAAGGTTTCTCTTAGTGCTAAGATTCTGCCTTGATGACCGGATTTTATGACCACGTTAAATACAGACCAGAAAGGATAAATTAAAATGCTGTGGAGATAAAAGCTAACCAAAAAGCTAATGAAAAGTAAATAATTAAAAAAAAAGTAAATCATTTCTGCAAAATGCTTAAATAAAAGGGAGTCTAGATATTTAATATAGTTTCCTTTGGGAGAAAAATAATTTGCTAAATCTGTTCTCCATCCTTCCCGCCCATCACTGAGTAGGGACTTGAAGAATCCTTGCCAACAGCACAGGAATCCTCATGTTAGCACACACCAGCACGAAAAGGTGCCGAACACAAGAGGCAGTGAAATGCAGAAGGGAGAGGCTGCGTGTTCCTGTCTTGGGGTGACGTGGGCCATGCCAGAGCTCTGTGCACGCACGCGGTGGGTCATTCAAGGAACACCGGAGGCAAGGTGCGGGAGCACCTGCAAAGCACTTTCAGGTTAAGGACATACCAGGCAGCACTCAGAGAAGGATTTTTTGGGAAGTCGTGCAGGAGGAGGTGGGCCCTGATCCCACTCCCAGAATGCCATGGAGTTCTGACAGACCAAAAGTTCCCTGGAAGGCTAAGAGGACGGAGAATGCCAAAGACAAAAAAAAAGGATATGGGAGAAAGAGACAAGCAAAATAAGCATGCATATGATAAATTCACAGCAACAGAAAAAGGAGAGAGAAAATACAGTAGCACAAAGAAAAGCACTACATAAATTCAGTTCTTAAGAGAATGTTTAAAATCATATAGGAATGAACAGAAAAAAAAAGCAATGTACATTTAAAAGGTTTTCTGCTTTATTTTTACACATTTGAGTTTAGACTATAATTAACAGACTTTCTGATTGCATTTTTTTTCCTTTTGATCTCAAGAAATGATCAACGTATTTAAAATTACTCAAACATATAATTATGGTTTTATTTTCCAAGTAGTACAAATAAAGCATAGGATCTTAATTTTAAAATAACTTAAAAAAAACAACTTTTAAAATGGTGTCAGCAAAACAAAGACGAAGACGAGGACCAGGCAGAAACATCTTTGCCTACTATGTTTAAATTATGCTTCAAATAATGTCTATGCTTCTTATAAAATGTTTCCCCTCCAGCAGATATATGGACCAGAAATTTATCTTAAACTTGGCCTTGTAATTGTGATACACAAGGAGACCTGCACTCGAGCCTTTTTTAGATGTACTGAAATTACAAAAATGGGGGAGGGGAAGGTGTTTTCTGCTCTAAGGCAGTACAAAAGGATTACTATTTAAAATATAACTGAACTGCTCTTTTAAAAAGAACGGGGAAGACCCTGTACAATGGCTCCTGCTGGGCTGAGCGAGCCTGGCTGGTGGCTCTGCACCCAGCAGCCCAGGAAGGCGGCCACGTACCTCCCTCAAGTCGTTGTCCAGGCCCGCGTGCTCCGGGTGCTGGCGGAGGCGGTCTTTCCTGCGCTGCGTGGTGGCGCTCCGGCTTACCCAGCGACTGGAAAACAGGATCCAGAGGTGAGAACAAACAGACCCAAGCAACAAGGTCACTTAACTCTAAATCAGAAGGAACTGTCCGAAACTAAAGACTGACGATACTTATTTCTCTTTTTAAATCACATGACAGCTTTACTGAGATACAACTTAAATACCATACAATCCACCCATTTAAAGCATGAAGTTAAGTGGTGTTCAGTATATTCAAAGAGATACGTAATCATCACCACACTCAAGACTTTTTTAAAAATGCATAGTTATCCCCGTCTCCTTTCCAGCTTGCCCACCCAATACAACCCCAAACCCTGAGTGAGTACCATTACCCCCTCATTCCTTATTCTCAGACCCAGGTAGGTTTTTTATTTAATTCATGATTGCTCATGAATCACTTTACCTGCCCTTTATCAAGTCTCCCCCAACCCCCACGAAAACTATTGCCACACCGTTCACTTTACTCTCAAGCACCTCCTCGCAGCTGAAGACCCACCTTGCCTCCTGCCTCATGCCCTCTATTTAGTGACGCGCACACACAGACACCTCGTCTTTCTTCAAATCCCAAAGTAGGACATATATTGGCCACGCCCCAAAACTATGTTCCTGACCAATTTTCTCTTCCCTTCTTCAGCCTGCTCTATTAATCACCACCTTTGCTGACAATCCTATTTTTCTCTCCCACCTGAATATTTCCTTCCAGTTACAAGCATGCTGACCCTCTATAGTTATGTTAAAGTCCCTTTCTTCACTCTTCTTATTTAAAAGTACTTTTAAAAGTTTAGTGGTAAGGCCTTTATTTACCTTTGGCTCTTTAGTTAATCTCAAATCAGTTTCTTCCCATGAAAACTGCGCCTGATGAAGCCAGATACCCCACCCGCCATATGCAATGGCTGTGACTCATTCCATTCTTAGCTTACTCAGACTCTCTGCTACATTGAGTACTGCTGATCACTCCTTCTACCTTAAAACCCCATCTATTTTCAACTGCCTCAGGGTTTCCAATGGAAAGCTCGCTCGCATTTGAGCCTTTGTCCATGAGCGATGCTCTCCCGTCTATTCATCTTTCAGACAGCTCAGATGGCACACAGAAAGTGTTCTATGATTCTTCCAAATCTAAATTGCTACTCCTCTGATATTCACCAACTGTAGTTCCTATCAGTGTGTTATTCTTACTTATCTTTCCTCTCTACTATAAACTCTTGAAGGGCTTGTATCATGTCTATCAGCCATTTTACCGGCAGAATCTACTATGTGACCTGCCCCTTCAATAAACACACCTTAAATAAATAACCACAGATGCAACCTACAGATGTTCATCATAGTACATATGCAGAATGTTCCTTTATTCCAAGACACATTTTGGCTTTTAAATGCTCCTGAAACTAGGATATACCTTTCACTCCAAAAGCATGCTGAATGCATACTTTTTTGAAAAAGCTTTTGGGTTAATCGCAGATCTTACACCCAACAGTTAGAATTAAGTAAATGTGTTCAAAACAACCTAACATTCAACAATAGGAGGTACTATGGGGGAGTGCCCTGATACAATAATGAATTTTAAAAAAAGCAAGACAGAACATTCTACAAACAATATTCTAATTTTGTAAAACAGAAAAAAGCATGAACATGCACATATGTGTGCACACACACCAGAATCCATGCAATGGAAAAACACCAACAAATGTTCACATATCATGATGATGGCAATATGGGTGGGTCTAAAATTTACCCTATTGCTTTCCAGTAAGATTTTGAATGAATGTATATTGATTTATATTAAATTATTTTTTAAAATTTCCTAGGTTTGACTATGTATTCATCAAACCATTCTAAGAATATTTACTCTTGAGTATATCCTTGATAGCAGAGATACCCACAATTTAAATTGAACTTATAGCCCTGGCTGGTTTAGCTCAGTGGATAGGATGTTGGCCTGTGGACTGAAGGGTCCTGGGCTTGATTCTAGTCAAGGGCATATGCCCAGGTTGCGGGCTCAATCCCCAGTAGGGGGTGTGCAAGAGGCAGCCGATCAATGATTCTTTCTCACCATTAAAGTTCCTATCTCTCTCTCCCTTACCTTTCCTCTCTGAAATAAATAAAAATATTTAAAATGAACTTATATTTTAGCCATTCAGGAAAAGTTATATTGCATTTCTGACAACTTATTACTTTTAATTATTTTATTAATAAAGTATCCAATTTACAAAAAAAACTTAAAATCAGAAAACTACTTGTTTCTTTCAAAATAATTTATGCATGCCTTTGGTTTCAAGCTTCTCAATAATCTCATTTCAGTTTGCTAGAGGAACACTAAATAATTATAAGAAAAATGGTAGTAAGAAATATAGCTTCTCTTAAAATACATATATTTAAAAAAAGAATATAGATAGTTTATATCAGGGGGGAAAATGTGCAAAGATCTAGTGATAGACCTCTGAAGTAGAATTCTTAGAAATCTCCCTCAAGCAAAGGATCAATGAAAGACTGTAAAGAAAATTGAGGAATGCTAGCTGGTTTGACTCAGTGGAGAGAGTATAGGCCTACAGACTGAAAGGTCCCAGATTTGATTCTGGTCAAGGGCACATACCAGGGTTATGGGCTCGATCCCCAGTGGGAGGCATTAGGAGGCAGCCGATCAATGATTCTCTCTCATCATTGGTGTTTCTATCTCTCCCTCTCTGAAATCAATAAAAATATATTATAAAAAAATAAAGAGCCAAAACCGGTTTGGCTCAGTGGACAGATCATCAGCCTGCGGACTGAAAGGTCCCAGGTTCGATTCCAGTCAAGGGCATGTACCTTGGTTGCGAGCACATCCCCAGTAGAGGTTGTGCAGGAGGCAGCTGATTGATGTTTCTTTCTCATTGATGTTTCTAACTCTCTATCCCTCTCCCTTCCTCTCTGTAAAAATCAATAAAATATATACCGTATTTGCCGGCGTATAAGACGATTTTTTTGGCCCTGAAAAATACGTATTTGCCGGCGTATAAGACAACTGGGCGTATAAGACGACCCCCTAACATTTCCACTAAAAATACAGAGTTTGTTATATACTTGCCGTATAAGACTACCCCCCACTTGGAGGCATATTTTTCAGGGCCAAAAAGTCGTCTTCTACGCCGGCAAATACGGTATTAACAAATAAAATAAAAAAATAAAGACAATTGAGGAAACGGAAAAGATCCAGAAAAAGCATAGTAAGACACTGACAAAGACTTGTCACTTGACCAAACCACAATCAGGCACCTGAACCTCCTTCCAGGCCTATCAGTGCACTTCCTGGTAAAACCCCGCTAAGTCAGTGGAGAAGGAGCTCCCACCCTCAGGGCATAGGAGCTCTCTTATCTGACTGGGCACCACCTGGGGGATGGGAAGGGTGAGGAACACAATCAACTGGCCAGCCTTCGGCAAGAATCAGGTTAGGACAGTTTAGTCTGAATCCCCCACAACCCTAAAGTTTCCTCTTAGTAATTCCCCATCTCTGCTCCTTGGCTATAAATCCTCCCTTGCCCATCATGAGTTTGGAGTTGAGGCCAATCTCTCTTCCCCACTGCAGTAGCCCCTTATGGTGGTCCCTACACATACCACCATGGTCTTTTGAATAAAGTCTGTCTTACCATCTGCAAAAAGTGTCATGAATGCCGAAACCGGTTTGGCTCAGTGGATAGAGCGTCGGTTTGCGGACTGAAAGGTCCCGGGTTCGATTCCGGTCAAGGGCATGTACCTGGGTTGCGGGCACATCCCCGGTAGGGGGTGTGCAAGAGGCAGCTGGTCGATGTTTCTCTCTCATCGACGTTTCTAACTCTCTACCTCTCTCCCTTTCTCTCTGTAAAATATCAATAAAATATATATTTTTTAAAAGTGTCATGAATATTTTTCTTTGACACTGAAACAGAGTATAAACACCAGCTGATGAAAATCTATATAATAAATAAAGGGGAAGGGTAAAATATAAGTAACAAAAAAAATATGTAACCCTGCCGAAACCGGTTTGGCTCAGTGGATAGTGTCAGCCTGCGGACTGAGGGGTCCCGGGTTCGATTCCAGTCAAGGGCATGTACCTTGGTTGCGGGCACATCCCTAGTGGGGTCGGGTGCAAGAGGCAGCTGATCGATGATTCTCTCTCATCGATGTTTCTAACTCTCTATCCCTCTCTCTTCCTCTCTGTAAAAAATCAATAAAATAAAAAATATACCAACCCCAGCTAGTGCTCAGCGGTTACAGCAAAAGCCCTGAGGATGGGAGGGCCGAGGCTTTGATTCCAGGTCAAGAGCATGTACCATGGTTGCAGGTTTGATGAGGGTGCGCGCAGGAGGCAACCAATCCATGTCTCTCTCAGATCAATGTTTCTCTCTCTCCCCCCACTTCCTCCCTCCCTCCCATCTCTCTCTCTCTCTCTCAAAAAAAAAAAAAAGTCAATGGAAAAATATCCTTGGGTGAGGATTTAAAAAACAACAACAACAACAACAACAAAAACCCCCAAAGACTTGGGTATAGATTTTTGACCTGGAAGCCCTGAAAACAGCCCTGTAGCAAAAACAGCCAGTGTAAGATCATAAAATCTATTTAGTGTTTTAAGAAACGAAGGGTTTCAGTAAAAATCTAAAATAGAGTCATGACATCAGCTAAATAAACCCATACAATGGAAGCCCAATATGTAAATTGTCCCCTCCGACAGTCATCCGGCTGTGAGGTCAGGAGTTGGACCACTCGCTATAAGGTGCCCTACCAGGGGGTGGTGCCGGAACCTAGTACGCCTTGGCGATGCACTATGACCTCTCGCCAGATACCGGGGTGCGGGGGTGACAGGGACGGAAGTGTGGTGAAAATGCGGGGTGTCTCGCTCTCACTCCCCCTCTACCCTTCCCCAGGGCATCAGGGCTTGCGCACCAGGGAAGCCCTCCTGTCAGGTGCTGGGTGCCTGCAAGGAGCCCACCCTGCACCCGCACGGCCTCTTCTGGGTGAGCTAGGCTGGGACCAGGACCGCAGGGCCGGCTGGGAGAGAGTGCGCTGCCCACCCAGCTTCCGTGTAGCGCTGCCGGGCAGCCCAGAGGCCCACACTGCCTCCTGGCTCACAGCATCTGGCTAAGCTCACCGCATACTTGGGCACGGTGACTCAGGTGGAGGGGAGCGCATGCAGCCATGGGCAAACTATGGCCCGTTCGGCTGTTCTATCCGGCCCGCGGAGCTGAAAGAGCGGAGGGTTCGCTTGCTCTCCCCTCCGCTCCTTCACCAGCAGCCCAAGATGAGAGTGCCAGCATGGTCAGGTTGCTTTTGTTCCGGCCCTCCGGTCCAGTTTAAGAACCCATTGTGGCCCTCGAGTCAAAAAGTTTGCCCACCCCTGGCCTAGAGGTTAGCTGGGACCTGCCCTTCCACACCACGTTTGTGCTTCGATCACCGGCCAGACACAGAGACCGCACCCGTGCACGAATTTCATGCACCGGGCCTCTAGTTTATATAATAAAAAAAGCAGAACGTTCCCCTTGGCAGACAAAGTAGTAAAGACTTTAGGTAAAGAAAAGGATAAATATTAATTTACATAATATAACTAGCATCTTGCTATACACTCTCTGGGGAAAAAATGCCCTATTTAATTTTATTTTCAAAACAGGTAAATGAGCACCTGCTTTTAAAAATTACTCTAAAACCCACACATTCCTGATCTGGTCAAATAATTACCTTATTCTCTGCATTATTAAACCTTATTTACTAAGCATAATTTTACCGAGGATAATCATATTTGCTGAATCACTAAGGACTGCTTGTTTGCCTTTGCCTTGTGAACAGCATATTAAATTCTCTCTAAAAGTTGACCAACCATTTACATGGGCCTGGTTATAAATCCCTTTTCCCTGAAATTAGTTCTGAGATATTTTTTCTTTCAGACTACAGCCTATCTGGAAATACAAAGCTTGGGCTCTGTGTGGAAATGGGACACCTTGAGATTATATATAAGATTAAAAACAAGAAAATATGGCAGTAAGATTTAAAAACTGAAATCTTCCCTCCTGAGCGCCCCCTCCTTTCCTTCCCTGCTTTCTTCTTCATCATAAATCTTATCACTGCCTGGCAGGTTATTTATTTTACTTAATTAAGTTTCTTCGTTTCTTTTCTCCTACCGGAGAGCAGGGGCTTTGGTTGTTTTGTTTATTGCGAGGCGTTCAGTACGTAAGACAGTGCCTTACCTTTAGGAGGGGCTCCATAAATACTTGCCAAATGAATGAATGCGCAATCTAATGCTGTCCAAAGGAAATAAAACTATTAAAATTAAAAGTCTCCCTGCATCGACGTGATTCAAATGGGATATTTTATAAATAAGAAAACAGTGAATAGCCAAAACTGGTTTGGCTCAGCGGTAGAACGTCGGCCTGCAGACTGAAAGATCCCGGGTTCGATTCCAGTCAAGGGCATGTACATTGGTTGCGGGCACATCCCCAGTAGGGGGTGTGCAAGAGGCAGCTGGTGGATGTTTCTCTCTCATCGATGTTTCTAGCTCTCTATCCCTCTCTCTTCCTCTCTGTAAAAAATCAATGAAATATATATATTTTTTAAAAAGGAATGAACTAAGTTCCAGAACTGCTGATTTCCCAAAGTTCTTTCGAACTTACTATCTTCCACATTAATAACCTTTGCATATTTTCTTGTAAAACCCTTATCACTTGTTAAAACACTTGTATTCACCTAAAACCAAGGACTCCCCTAAACCCAAATAACTGAGCCCATTTCTAACTACATTCAGATATTTTCTGAAAGGAATCATCTTTCAACAGGATTTACCCTTCTTTTTGCTTGTTTTTCAATTTTTGCACTCAATGCTTAAAAAATATAAAGATGGTGTTATGGCTTGAATTGTGTCCCCCAAACAGACATGTTGAAGTTTTAACTCCAATATTTGTGAATGTGACCTTATTTAAAAATAGGGTCTTTGCAGATATAATAAAGTTAAGGTCATCAGAGCAAGCCCTAAACCAACAAGACCAGTGTGCTTATAAAAAGAGGAAAGTTTGGACACATATGCAGAGAGATGACAGTCATGTAAACAGGAAGATAGAGACAGGAGTTTTGCTACTAGAAGCCAAGGGATGGGGCTACCGGAATTTGGAAGAGGCAAGGAAGGATCCTCCCCTAAAAGCCTTGCCAATACCTTGAGTTTGGATTTCCCCCTTCCAGAACTGTAAAAGAATCTATATCTGTTGTTGTTGATTTAAAAAAATATATTTGTTTTGATTTCAGAGAGGGAGAAAGGGAGAGGGAGAGAAACATCAATGATGAGAATCATTGGCTGGCTGCCTCCTACACGCCCTCTACTGGGGATCGAGCCTGCAACCCAGGCATGTGCCCTGATCAGGCATCAAACCGTGATCTCCCGGTTCAGAGTTCGATGCTCAACCACTGAGCCATGCCGACTGGGCCATTTTCTGTTGTTTTAAGTCACCACTCCTGTAGTACTTTGTGACGGCAATCCTAGGAAACTAATACAGATAGTAAAATGACACAGATAATGAAAGTACAACGTTTATAATTCCATTAGACAGCATTAGCATCATAGTTAAACACAGTCAGTTAAAGAAAAGCTACTCCCAAGCGCACATTACCTAAAAAAGACAAGTCTCTAGTCTCTGGATTCTTTTACATGAGCAAATTAAAAGTCAGACCCTATCGCAAATGAATTAATTTGGCCTTTGAAAAGGGTAGTCAGATTGGTAAAGTGTTCAATGGCTAAGCGTCACTCCATCAGAGCTGCAGAGCACACACCCTTCATTCATTCCTCAACCAGCTACCCGAGTAAAGAACGTGCTTACTTGTTATTAGTGGGCCCTGCTGCCAAGACATCGGACTGTAACTTTGGAAAGAACCCTTGCTCATATTTGCCTTGACCAATTTTCATATCAAGTAGATGTGGGTGGATTGCAGTGTGATCCATTTTCATCAGCCGCTGCTCAACTGACTGGGCTATAAATGGAATTTATAACAAATTAGAGACATTGGCTTAGCCTTAAAACATAATTCTCCCTCCATTCATGCACCTACAAGGAACTCATTCTTTCTGACATCCTAAAACAGATTTTTACTAAAGGCTTTCAAAATAAGTGTAATATAAGTACAAAAAAAAAAAAAAGGATAATCTTAAAGTAAATGCCGGATAATTAATTTTCACAATATTTCTGCCTTTGTCAAAAGTAAGGCAGTGGGGATAAAAAGAAATCATTAAAAATGTCCCGTAAGTGGGAAATTCAAGATTCTTAATGGATGGCAAATATTTCCCTTGAGCTGAGAGGCAGGTAAAGAGAAGGGAAGCAGCAAGTACCGAAGCCTTATATTAACTGTATTTCTCTGTACAAAGGCCCATTAAATAATTGTGGTTCTTTTTGTAAAAGCAAGGAATTTGTAAAACAAGGAGTTATGTGAAGTTATTTTCAGTAACAGTCACATTCTCATTAGTAGGAGTGTTCATTAGATCAAGAGGGGTAATGCAGAGACAAATAAAACAAGCAGGCATTTAGAAAATGTCCAGAGGATAAAAAACTGACCTTTCAAAGAATGGGGCAGAGTTAAAAGACAGGAATTACTCCATATTCCTATTTTTAAACCACTGAAAGCTAGAGACTATCTCAAAGACCCAAGAAATAGCGAATTATGTCTTTGGTTAAAAAACAAAAAAACATTGGCCCTAGCTGGTTTGGCTCGGATGACTGAGTGTGTCAGCCCGCGGACCTAAGGGCATGTGCCCGGGTTGAGGCTCGATCCCCAGTGGGGAGCATGTAGGAGGCAGTCGATCAATGATTCTCTCTCATTGATGTTTCTATCTTTTCCTCTCCTCCTCCCTTCCTTTCTGAAATTAATAAAAATATATTTTTTAAAAAAGACACATTGTCTATAAAAAATATCTGGACTTAAATGTTTTCATTAACTGAATTTTCAAGAGGAAATATAGTATTTGAGAATCAAGGCTGTATCTCCAATCCTCTGCCTAGAACGTACTGAAACAGGGGGACGAGCAGGGACTGTGGTTGTGTGATAAATAGAACACACTGTGGAACTGCTAACGTTGGGATTATCTTGCCTCTTTCAATACCACAAACTTAGTACTACCAGTTATTGCCCAAACATAGTCTAAAAAAACTCTTTTTTGGGTGGGAAGGGATCTGCCCACGACACTCTACTTTTGTGAGAAGAACACGCTTAACACCTTCTTATGTGAGATCAGTGCTTCACCCAAAACGGTTGCTTGTGTCTGACAATAATAGTATTAAGGGAAGCTTTGAGGAACTTACTATTACCCTCTATGACATAACTTCAAAATGTTAAGCTTACCCAATTTTTCTCCATAGAGATTTACCCAAACATTTTTTGAACTTAATTTTATTTTTAATGCATAACTTGTAACTTATCTTAAAACATAGTCCCTATGTTCTATGGCTGGGCAAAAAGGATGCCAGGTTTTGTTAAAAAATAATATTTTTTAATTGATTTCAGAGAGGAAGGGAGAGAGAAACATCAATGATCAGAATCACTGATCGGGTGCTTCCTGCACGCCCCCTACTGGGGATCGAGCCCGCAACACGGGCATGTACCTGTGTCTGGAATCGAACCTGGGACTCTTCAGTCTGCAGGCCGAGGCTCTATCTGCTGAGCCAAACCAGCGCATGCCATGTTTTAGTGTGAAATGATATTTAATTT
Source organism: Vespertilio murinus (assembly GCA_963924515.1). Lineage (NCBI taxonomy): Eukaryota > Metazoa > Chordata > Mammalia > Chiroptera > Vespertilionidae > Vespertilio > Vespertilio murinus. The sequence continues at coordinate 161,103,410 of OZ004707.1, read as the reverse complement.
TCAGCAATGACCCCTGGCTCTCCACAGCCCTATTTATGCTCTCAATGCTTCCTAATATTTACAAAGCACAATTAACAGATGGTTTAGGCAAAATAATGCTTAGATTCATGGCATGAAGTTCCTGCCAATTTTATGTTCCATGAAATACTACAAAATTCCATCTCTGCCAACGAGTGCCTCTGTCCTCGTGAAAGGAAAATGAGCTTCAGTTTTTTCCGCTGGATTTAAGTGACAGAGAAACCCATCTGATACGGAGTTATTCTCCTTTAGTTAGGAATCTTTTTTAAAACATAAAAATCGTAATTCACAATGAACTGCTCCCAGGTTTACATGTAAGACGGCCACAGGGAGCATAATGCAGAGTTACTTTTCAGTGATTCTGCCACCAGTGAATACTGAACATTCAGAGATGATTAAATGCCTGCTTTAAGAGGTCACGGCTGTTATACTTTCAAGGGTGTGTGCCAATATCCAGTTTCTGTGATGGGTAAGGGAAAAGCAAACTGCATTACGGTCAACTTGTTGCCTTTCTGCACAGAAATCATGGGGTTCTGGTGCCACAATGTCAACAGCAGATAACCTCTGCCTAAAGAATTCACCTGCAAATCAAAATCCTTTTTAGTGAGAGGCAACAGAGAAACGACAAAAGACAAAAACAATACACAACAAAAATCCAATGCTGACAACAAAATCCTTCGACAAAAACCTTCACAGCATATGCTGGAGGAGGGGGAAAAGACAACGTCATCTGATAAAGGGAACAACTGTGCCCTCTTTGAGAAATGAACAGTCACAGCCAGCTGCCTCCTTTTACTTCTTAAAACAGTCTCCGATAAATTAAATTCCCGGGAGCCTGCTGACTGCTTAGGCTGAATGTCATTTTCATATCTGTTAAATCTATCATGATACATTTTCAAGAGTATTACATAATTTCTGACATGATAGTGGGAGCATCAGAGTCTCCAAGAGGCTGAAAGAAAATCTATGTTAATTGAAAGGATTTCTGGAAGCACACAGAGGAATCAGTGCTGAGCTCCATTAAAAAAAGTTCTGGCCGGCTGAAACCGGTTTGGCTCAGTGGTAGAGCATCGGGTCTGCGGACTGAGGGGTCCCGGGTTCAATTCTGGTCAAGGGCATGTGTGTTGGTTGTGGGCACGTCCCCAGTGGGGGGTGTGCAAGAGGCAGCTGGTTGATGTTTCTCTCTCATCAATGTTTCTAACTCACTATCCCTCTCTCTTCCTCTCTGTAAAAAATCAATAAAATATTTTTAAAAAGTTCTGTCAGAAAGGGAGGCGTGAAGTTGGCTCAGAAAGGCTTTATACTCTTCGGATGGCCTAGAAGGCACTGGAAGTCAGACGAGACTGCAACAGGCGGAGCCCATTCATTCATTCTGTCCCTCAATTCCCAGAGACACAGCGGCACTGCTGCTCCCTGAGAGGCTCCAAGGGTCTACCCTCCAGAGCACAGCGGGACGGTGGCCCAGCCAGCTCTAGGGAGACCTCTGCGGTTACACGAGACATTTACCTACTTCTCTCCTTCAAAATGCAGCACCTGCAGCCTCACAGCTCCCTGACTCTGACCTACGGACATAAAGTGACAAAGGCGAGGACCAGAGCGGGGCAAAGACACTGCACACTTGCTACCCCCTTTTTCTCCAGACGAAAAACGGCTTGCCAATAGCTCCTACATTTGAAGAAATATTAAATCAAAGGAGGGGGCACTCAGGTGATACATATGTTTACTTGGCAAAGAGTTAGGAGCCAGGATGAATACATAAAATGGGGTGGGTTGGTACATTTTACGTGCTTCTTTATTAAATGCTTAGTGAGGCTTCAGGGGCTAGAATCAGTCCCACCTGGGTTCAAATCACGACTCCACCAATCACAAGCAAGTGACTTGACTGCTTACCGTATTTGCCGGCGTATAAGACGATTTTTTGGCCCTGAAAAATGTGCCTCCAAGTGGGGGGTAGTCTTATACGGCGAGTATATAACAAACTCTGTATTTTTAGTGGAAATGTTATGGGGTTGTCTTATACGCCGGCAAATACGTATTTTTTTTTTCAGGGCCAAAAAATCGTCTTATACGCCGGCAAATACGGTAGTTTTCTCAACTGTACAATGAGGGTAGTTATAAAACCAAACAAAAGTAGATGTGCCCACACCCCCCCCCTCCTTCATCATTAAGATCATATACAAAAGGGCATGTAAAACACACCATAAATTGTTCAGCATAAAGTAGTCAGTAAACACTGACTATTAATATGACTATTTCGTAGACTACTATATTACGCTGGCCCAAAACTCATAATTCTTGGGAGGGTCAAACTGGTGTCAGGGTTAGGAAACTGCTAATTTGAATATAAGAATCCAGAGATGTAATCTCAATAAAGAAAAGCTATTATAATTAATGGCACCATTAAACTAAATATACAGAGTTATGTAAATTAGACAGCATCTCAGATTTACTACTTTAAATTAATAATTATCTTTTCCTGGATAAAGAGAAAATAAGCCAGAAGTTAAAAAAAAAAAAAGCAACATAAATAGCCAAGATAGAAATTAAGACTTTTTTTCCATTAAGGCGATAAAGAAAACACGGTAAGAATCATAGCAACCTTGTACCGTAATTATACTCCATTCGATTCATCGGTTTTCCTCTTCTAAGAGAAAAGGAATGTCAAGTAGGAATGGGATGGACATTAACTTACAGAAATAGAAGGGAACAAAACTAAAGAAAGTACCTTTTACAAGGACGAGCTATCAAGTCTAAAACTGACAATATTTTGGTTTATAAGGCCAACGATGTACACAAAACAACCGTGGATTTTAAGTTAATTTTAAAAGGCATGGCAAACGCACCTGCTTCTTTCAAAGTGCTGCACTTCTGATATATGGATGTCCGCAGGGTGGGGGCCCTTACGTTGTACAGTCCTATCTTCTCAATCCGAGAGTCGAAGACTCGAAGCAGAGGATCTTTCTCCTCCCACTGAGACATAATTTTGTTATCAATAAAGGTGGCAAACATCTGGGTTTCAATGAAGCGTGAAAGAAATGGCAGGTGTGGCTCAGGCTGGTCACACAGAAAGGAAGCCTGTAATGAGATAATTAAAAAATTATTAGAGCAAAGAGACCCACCTCAATACGACATGATAACCCCAAAAATTATCTGTTGCTAAGGTCATTCTTAAAAAAAATAAAAATTAAAAAAAAAAAAATATATATATATATATTCGTTGTTGACAGTATTACAGATGCCCCCCTTTTGTCCACCACTGCCCCCCTCTACCTGGTTCCCACCTCGCCCCAGGCCATCACTACCCTATTGTCTGTGTCCTTGGGTAATGCATAGATGCATATGTTCTTTGGTTAATCTCTTCCCCCCACCTCTTTCCTCAGATTCATCAGTCTGTTCCATGTTTCCATGCCTCTGGTTCTGTTTTATTCATCGGTTTATTTTGTCTATTAGATTCCTTATCTGTTTAGTTTGATTTCTTTGTTTTAAATATCATCACACATTAACTAATGAAATTAAAAAATCCTTAAAAATTCACTTTGCCTTCTTTTCTCATTTCATGGAATTTCAGCCACTTAGGTCTTTATCTCTGATCCTACCTTTCAAACCTGATTTACATTCTGATACTCATGACCATCATGTAGAAAATAGAGCATCAAGCCGAAACCGGTTTGGCTCAGTGGATAAAGTGTCAGCCTGCAGACTGAAAGGCCCCGGGTTCGATTCCGGTCAAGGGCATGTACCTTGGTTGCAGGCACATCCCCAGTAGGGGCGTGCAAGAGGCAGCTGATCGATGATTCTCTCTCATTGATGTTTCTAAGTTTCTATCCCTCTCTCATCCTCTCTGTAAAAAAATCAATAAAATATATATATATATATATATATATATATATATATATATATATATATTTTAAACCTGAAGTTTTTTAAAAAAATAGAGCATCATTAGTGAAAGATGATGGGTCAATTGCTACAGGACCATAGATCATCCACTTCACTGGCAATCAAATTTGACCCCTCCCCCAGTCAGCGATAATGTCTTCTGCTGTTCCCAGCCTATGCAATATACCTCCAAGTAGTAAGGCAGCGAGGTGATTAACCAATACAATAATGATATATATACACAATAACCTTAACTAAAAACAACATGGAGTTTGTCTTTACGGGTGGAATATTTTTGTTCTTCCTCAAGTGGATTTTTTTCTAGGCCCCAACCCTGTCAGAGACTGATGGGGGAGTATTAATTCAAGATCAGACTCCTTCTGGACCTGTGCTGACGGAGTAGTCTGGGCCTTAGCAACCAAAAAAAGCGTTTTCTAAAAAACCATCCGAAGCAAACCAAGCCTTTGGAAAAAAAAACGTGCACAGCACACTCCTGTTACCGGTCTGTCTGCCGCACAGAATGGCTCAGTAAACTGTAAGCAGTTTCTAATTCACAGCGTTCATTTGTTTGTGGTTCTTCAGGTCTGTGTGTGTCTAGAAATCCTAGCTGCACTTTGGCACCGGCTGAAACGTGACGAGGAATGACCACTTCACGCTGCTGGGTTGGTTTGACCTCTCCTTCTTCGGAGCAGATTCGAGGATGGGAGGTAAGTTCTCCTGTAAGATTACTCTCCTGAATACTCGTCGGCTTCTTCCTAGCACATTTCTCATTCTGAAACTTCAAGAGCCTTTTTTAAAAAAACTTCCTTACAAAAACCCCACTTACTTAAGTGCTTCCATAGTTGAGTTATATTTACACATCCAAATAGCCAGTTGAAAGTTCACAGTAGTCTCTAGATATCAGTTCATCTCCTTAAAAGGTATTTCACAGATAAACAGCAAGTTTATAGAGCAAAAAGCCCCTCCTCCCCAACCCCCCGTCCCTAAACAGGCCAAATGTCTGGCTTTGATATTCAGACCCTCATGGCCCACAACATTTAAGGTCCGCAGAGACTTGGCTAGTATGTGACAGTCCTGTAAATTGTCCTAGTGAAAAAATCAGATGATTACAAGCCTTCTGGAATCCGACATGAAACTTTCATTTCTCTAGGGGTTATATAAAAAGAAATCCATTTTAGCTTCAAGCTACATAAAGATTAAGGAGGAAGCAAGTACCAGCGCCTGATTTAGATAAGAATTTGCATCACCCCAAGCATCATGAGTTGTACACAGTAGTTCCAAGCTGAACAGGAAAAAAAAAATGTGGGAAAATGGTTAAGCTGAATGAGAAAGGAACCAGAGAGCACAAATACATCTGGAGAAGTGAAGGCTTCTGAAATTATTTAAGAAGTTTCCTCAAACATAAAGGGCGCCGGAACTTAGCTGTTCATCAAAAAAGTATCTGATGAGGTCAGAAAGTAGTCTTTTATACTTCCCACTCTTAGAGAATTTTAAAATTAACATTTATCTGTCAGATGCCCCAGGATTGTAGATTAGGCTCTTAGAACGGGTTAGCCCCTTTAAGGGGCCTTTTGCAACAAAAGGATACAATTTAGCGCAAAGCCGTAATTCATTCTAATAGCAATCTCATGCCCCAGCTACCACAGAGGCAGGGGACCAACGACACCCTGGTGACCTGAGAGTTAATGCCCCTCCGTTAAGTGCTTTTGTCCTGGGGGGAGGAGGGGGGAAGGGTAAGTGGGAGGAGTGTCTGATGGATATGTAAAAAACAAAACAAAAAAACAACCTGGCAGAATACTCTGGAGTAAAACCTTGGTAAGACACTTCAACGCCAGCATGACAATCAAAAGCTGGTGGTGCTACTTTCTGTCTTCCTTTCCCCAAAACTGGAACGGAGCCTTAGGCTTATTGTCATAAAACCTAATTCATTCCTCTTTCTCTTTTTGATCCCCCGATGAGAGAGAAATTTGGCCTCTGAAACCAAACTGTTTGTTGCCTTTAACATGCACAAATCGTAACTTCATTATATTGAAGACGAAATATAAAAACAGGGTTTATTAGAAAAGGAACAGGACTACACCTGATCCTAACTAAAATGAGAGTCAATGAAACTCTTACAGGATCAGATAGCGTTAACAGATTTTTAAAAACCTGTGAAATTTGAGTTTCTATAATTCAAACATTTTCAAGTATCGAACATTTAAAAAGGAAATGAAAGCCGAAAACCGGTTTGGCTCGGTGGATAGAGCGTAGGCCTGCGGACTGAGAGGTCCCGGGTTTGATTCCGGTCAAGGGCATGTACCTTGGTTGCGGGCACATCCCCAGTAGGGGGTGTGCAAGAGGCAGCTGGTCGATGATTCTCTCTCATCGATGTTTCTAACAACTCTCTATCCCTCTCCCTTCCTCTCTGTAAAAAATCAATAAAATATAAAAAACCAAAAATATAAAAAAATGAAATGAAAGGCAACTTAATACAAAATTCAGTAGCCGGCTTAATGAGCTACTTGATTTGCTTTCCTGTGAAACTGTTTTATCTGGAGTAAAATACTGGTCAAAGAAAAGTTCTTAAGAAAAGGAAATGGCCAAAACCGGTTTGGCTCAGTGGTAGAGCATTAGTCTGCGGACTGAGGGGTCCCAGGTTCGATTCCAGCCAAGGGCAAGTACACTGGTTGCGGGCACATCCCCAGTGGGGGGTGTGCAGGAGGCAGCTGGTTGATGTTTCTCTCTCATTGACGTTTCTAGCTCTCTATCTCTCTCCCTTCCTCTCTGTAAAATATCAATAAAAATATATTTTAAAAAAGAAAGAAAAAAGAAAAGGGAATGGGGGGGGGGGAGAATCTGTGTTTAAAAAAACAAGTTAACAAAATCAAATAAGAAAGCCCACCAAGAACCCCAAAGGGAAACCATGGCTCTCTTTACTTTGTCAAAGTTCTGCATCTGTTCCCGGTTGGTGAGCCAGGACTCCATGTCCTGGGCACTCTGGATCACGAAGGACTCGTAGTCGGCGAACATCTGCGTGAAGCGGTTGGCGAACACCTCCCGGAGCTGCACGTTGAGCTGGCAGTCCCGGAGCTCCGCCTCTTCGCACTGCAGCCGCGAGTCCCTCTCCTGCTCGCCCAGGGGCGCCGCGGCCACCCCGGTCCGCCGGGCCAGCGCCTCGAGCCGGGCCATGGTGTCGCTGCCCTCCAGCAGCTCATACACACTGAGGCTGCTCGCGGGGACGTTGCCGTTCTTTCGGTCGTTGACCAAGTCTTTCAGCACCAGGTTCTTCAGTTTGGTGGCGCTCTCGCTGCCATGGAGGCCGCCCTCGGGAGGGATCCCAAACTGGAGAAGGACTTCAGAGAGTTCCTGGATAAAATCCGCCTTATTGGGGAACTGTGGGAACTCCTCAGGCAGCTCGATAAAGTGGTTGTCGATGTCCACAAAACACAAGTTAGCCTAAAAGAAGGAGGGGGGAAGGGGAGAGAAAAGGTTTCAGAATAAAGCAATTTTGAGTTCTAAAATATCCTTGCCAATTATTAGAAACAAAGTCGCAAATTACACAGCTTTTTTATGTTGACCTTCTCAAGGTCAAGAACTTTTTGTTCTTTAAAAGGAAATCTGTGTTGCCAGCAGTTTCCCCCTTAATGTGAGTATTCTTTATCAGATTTAATATAAACAAATACTTTTCCTGGGTCTCTCATCAATTTATCATAATCAAGACATGCCTCTGTAATATACGGCACCATTACGTATTCCCGAGTGAGTCAAGGTGCACAGACTGATAGTAAGTACTTTGCAAATAGGAGGCTCTGTGTATGCTCACTGAATGAGCTTGAACCCATTCCACGGCTCTAACACCATTTGTAATTTAGAAATAACAACAACAACTGCTAAAATTTAGCAGCTACAGTACCCACCCACCCTCTCCCGGAAAAAATGGGATAAAATTGGCAATCCAAAATCACAGCAAATCCACACATTTTTACTTTATCCCAAATTAGCTTCAACCTCTTGGACAACAAACCCATTTCAGAGGTTATTAAGGTAAGGACAGGAGGCAGAGGGAGGTGGCAGAAGCAGTGCTTAGAGAACGATAAATAATTAACCTTTGAATAATTAAGAGCTGACTCAGGATCCTGATATTTCTGAGTTGAGGAAAAGAGGAGATAGAAATCAGAGGAAATGTTTTTATGCGTTTGCTTCTACTCTTAGGTTTTCAATAAAAGGACTTTTAAATATTTTTCAAGTAGATATGGAAAATTCAAGGAGCCACGCACTGCATCACATTTTTACTATCTCTCAGATAGTCATTTTTACTATCTCTGATTATAGTAGACTCCAAAATGGTATTTTACTCTTATTGTTTAGACCCTCTTAATCTGAACTAGGTTGTGAGTATAAAGGAAGACTGCAACCCTAGTCTGGGGAGGGAAGGGACACAGAAAACTGATCCTGACTGCAGGAGGGGCTAACCACAGGGCATGGGGTGCAAGTCAACAATCAGAATAGAGAGCTTCACCTGTGTTTCCCCATCTCTCCCCCCCCCACAACCCCGCCCTCACTCATTCCCCCCCCCTTCCCGGTCAGCAAGGGGAGAATTCACAGGGTCCTGGGATCCTGAATGCTGAGGAAAGGTGGAAAGAGGAGAGCCAACAGTTGGATCTCTGTTTTTCTCTTCATGTTAGATATTGATGAGCAAGAAGAAAAGCTCAATATAAACTCAATATATCTTCATCTAAAAACAGAGAACCTACTTCTTCAAGTGTGGCGTAGCCTTTGAATCTAACCCATTAGTTCTGCCGATGAAGAAACTGAGGCCCCAAGAAGGCAGGCGACTTCCTGTCTCAGAAATGCATCCTCAAAGAGCCTGCTGGTTTAAGGGATTTTTTTCCTGACATCCTTCCTCTTCTCCAATGTCAACAGTTTTCTCTAAATGAAGAAGAGCTTCAGGCGCGTCTTGCTGAAGACAGTAGTGCTGCTTACAGCTCTCTTTAAGTCCAAATCTTTACATGTATTTTAGTCTCTAGAAAGCAGGCTCTATTGAAAAGCTTACAGGGAGAAAGTAGGTCACCGTAATTCAAATGGATGATTCAACATCTCTAAAATGGAAGAAAAAAAATCCACTACCTTGCTAATCTAAATGTTAACCAGCAACCTCGCACCACTTACGTTTTGTATTGCTTCCATTTAATGCCTTCCTGCTATCCCTTTTTTATCCCTCACCTTCTCCTAGGAGAAGGAAAAAAAGTGATGCATTTTGGGAAGTTTTAGAGCTTGTTATGCTCATGCCATCACTGCGGAGCTGAAAGTGTACAGCAAGGCCGCTGGCCTGGCTCTGTGTTCCCACGAGACTCTCTGTCTGGAGAGAAGAGCCCAAGCTGAGGCTTTGTCACAGAGTAGAAATGGGAACTTTTGTTATAAAAATGCACTGAAGCGCTCTAGCTGGTTTAGCTCAGTGGACAGTGTCGGCCTGCAGACTAAAGAGTCCCGGGTTCAATTCTGGTCAAGGGCACATGCCTGGGTTGCAGGCTTGATCCCCAGTAGGGGGCATACAGGAGGCAGCGGACTGGTGATTCTCTCTCTTTACTGATGTTTCTATCTCTCTCTCTCCTTCACCCTTCCTCACTGAATCAATCAATATATATGTTTTTAAAGTAAGGTGCCATCCTATGCAATTGTTCCTCAGTGCTATATCCTTCCACCATCATCCCCAATTCCAGAAAAACAAAAAAAACAAATGGCTCCCTGTGCCCATCATTTGGAATCATGGGGAAAGGGAGTGGGTGGTTAATTCTAAGTCTATGTAGTAACATCAGTCAGCTAACAACTAAAATCATACGTTCTTAAAATAGCCATTTCATAAACATTTTCACCACTATTTTAAGAAGCCTTGTTATTATTTTTATTATTTTATTCCACAGTTTTCAGAAAAAAGTGGTGGTAGTATTACTAGTAAGCATATTGAAGTATTTTATTTAAATAGCTATTTTAAAACCTATTTCCTCCCAAAATTATGTGAAGCAAATTATTTCATCTCATTATAAAATGATACCAGAGCAAAGTGATATACTTTCCTCTGAAAGCCGTGTACTAATTTATACTTTCTATACAGAAGCACTGCTGTTGTTACAGCTGATCCAAGTAATTTCATATTATTCTACTCCATGAATAAATAGATGGGTATGTATATTTAGTGAACCCTATTGATTTAATAGATAAAAATTAGATATTACTGTAAAACTTACAAAAATTTTAAGTTTATCGTTAGAGTCAGAAGATACACACAGAGACAGAAAGATTTCCCAATTACATTAAGACAGTATTTTAAAAAATATATATTTGTATTGAATTCAAAGAAGAAGGGAGAGGGAGAGAGAGAAATATCAATGATGAAAGAGAATCAGTGATTGGCTGCCTCCTGCACACCCCTGTACTGGGGATCGAGCCCACCACTCAGCAAGTGTCTGGCATGTGCCCTTGACCAGAATCGAACCCGGGATCCTTCAGCCCGAAGGCCAATGCTCTATGCATGAGCCAAAACAGCTAGGGCGGTAGTATCTTAAAATCCTCAACTATTATTACTCATGCAAAAAATGGAAATAATATTTATATATAAACAAAGGATCTCATAAAACATTTGATTAACATACAAATAGACCAGATACTCAAGAAACTAAAACATGTCACTGTTTAAGACTTTAAAACAAAATGCATTTGGCTAGTCTATTTCTTTTTCCTTGAAAATATAAAGGATTTACATCTTTAATCCATTACAATACTGAGATTAATTTAATAAAAGAGAAAACAAGAGCATTCAGGTAACAGAAAAAAAGGGGGTATAATAGGGAGGCAAAAGCAGAAAGCATACAATAAAGCTTAAAAAGACCAAGAAAGTCTGCATGTGTGTTTTATATAACCTGAATCATGCTTACTTTCCCCAGAACAAAAAATGCTAATTTTGGTAGGAAAATGTTCATTAGAATAAAGTAAGCAATGGATGATTAGAGGAATCATTACTGAGTATAATGGCTGCAGCTTAGTGTGTTATTTTTAAATTTACTTATTAAAATGAGACATTCTATGGGAAATAAAAAAAAGAAGCACAACACAAAAGATTTTATTAAGAAAGGTGCTAATTAAATAGCTAATAATGTAATTAACCATTTTATGTTTTTTAATAGGTCATGGCACTCATCAATATTTCATTTCAAAGGCTTAACACTCTAATTCTGAGGACTGTAAACATCAGCTATAAACCAGACTTAAAATCCTTTCAAAAGTTCCTGTTTACTTTCTTCTTAAATAATGTTTGAAAACACAACCCGCAGAAAGCATAGTAGCCTAAGGGCCTACAAACTAGGGGTTAGGAACTCTTATCTCTACCAACCAGCTAAGCTGACACTTAGAAAAAGTTGATAACTAGCCTTAGGCCAAAAACAAAGAATGCTAAAACATTTGATATTTCCATGATCCCTAGCTTGCTGAAAGATGTTACTTTTCATTAGACAGAGGTCAAGACTCAAATTCACCTCAATTAATACAATGATTTCAAAGGATGTTAAAATTGGGCTGCATTGTTTTAGAAACAAAATGTATAATGTGCATCAGGGAAAGGAAATAAAATGTGATTGGGATAATAAAGCAACTAAGGAACACTGCTATTGTTCCATCTCCACAAATTTACGTGCCATCGTCGTCCTGCTTTGCACCAGGTTCAATTAGCCACTGTCCCAGGAACCACCAGGACACTTCTGCCTGCTAGCCTGATCACCTGCAGTCTACAGCTCTATGGCTCGGGCTCGGCCCTAAACCCACTTGGGAGATTCAGAACAAAGACAGTGGCAATGCTATCTGAGGAAAGTATCCGTGGCCTACATCAACAAACAGCAAATGCTTCATCATTCATGATAACTTTTACCTCTTGAGGAAGTTCTAGTTTGGAACGGTCAGTTCCTTCCTTTGACTGAAGACCCATCAGATAAGGGACAGGAGCATCAAGAAAATGGAGCAGAGAAGCGGGGAGGATGGGCACGTACACATGCTGCCACTGAAATGGGAACAAGAGTGTGGTGATGCCTTCCGCCACCGTCATCAGGCGCTGGTAATCTGCACAGAACAAGGAAAAACGGAGGGGAAGATCCAAGTAAAAACATAGTCATGGCATTCAGCTTAAAAATATCGATTTCCAAAAAAAATTCTTGTGCTGATAAACAAGATCTTTCTTTATGACCATACAGAAAATAGGTCATTTCTATCTCACTATAATTAAAGCTTTCATCTGAGTGGTTTTAAGAGAGGATGGATAGGTGGGACACATGCTCATATTCTTTGCTTCTGACATCGCTGATATGTAAATTTACATTCCCTTAAAATGTGGAGGAAATAAGAACTAAGTAAACTGCTCTTGGCACTTCTCCCATTAAAGGTGTACCAGAATATAGCTACTGATCACTTCTTGTATACACGTACATCTATACAATCCCCAAATTCAAAGGCTTTTATTTCTTGTACTAGAGGCCCAGTGCATGAAATTCATGCACACAATTCATGCACGGAGGGTGTGTATGTCCCTCAGCCCAGCCTGCACCCTCTCCAATCTGGACATCCCTCTCACAATCCAGGGCTGCTGGCTCCCAACTGCTTGCCTGCCTGCCTGATTGGCCCTAACCACTTCTGCCTGCCAGCCTGATCACCTCCTAACCACTCTCCTGCCAGCCTGATTAATGCCTAACTGCTCCCATGCCGGCCTGGTCACCCCTACCTGCCCTCCCCTGCCAGCCTGGTCACCCCTAAATGTCCTCTCCTTCAGGCCTGATCCCCCCCAACTGCCCTCCCCTCAAAGCCTGGTCGCCTCCAACTGCCCTCCCCTGAATGCATGTTGCCCCCAACTGCCCTTCCTTGTAGGCCTGGTTGTCTCCAACTGCCATCCTGGTCACCCCTAAATGTCCTCCCCTGCAGGACTGATGACCCCAACTGTCGTCCCTTGCAGGACTGGTTCCTCCCAACTGCCTGTCCCTGCTGGCCTGGTAACCCCCAACTTCCTTCCCCTGCAGGCCATCTTGTGTCTACATGGGGATGGCCATCTTTGAGCACATGGGGGCAGCCATCTTGTGTGTTGGGGTGACGGTCAATTTGCATATTACTCTTTTATTTGATAGGATATATAATTACCCAGATTATATTTTTGTTAAGCTTCTTTTTGTAGGTACAAGAAATCAACAGATATATGCATTTATAGTCACACTTTCTATATTTAACTCCCAACTATATAGAACTTCAAATCTGGGGACAAAGTGAAAAGTTACCAGAAAATTAAAGGTTGGTTTTTATTTTATGTTATTTTATTGTGTTTTGTTTACATGAACTAATTTATCAAAACTAAAAACTGTCTACAATATTAAAGTATCCTTTCTCCCTAGTTCTGAGATATAGTTGACATATAAGACTCTATTAGCCTTTAACGGACGAAAGGGAACTTGAGTTCCCGGCAAGGAGTAGGTCAAGATAACTTTAATAATAAACAATACATTTTCTTTATAAATGTTTTTACTTTTCATAAATAACTAAAAAAAAAAAAAATAGATAGGATAGAGGCAAAAAAGTAAACGCCTGCAGAGCTGAATTTAAATGCCCAAAAAAGCTCCGGCCGGCCAGGAGACCCCAATATGGGAATTTAAATGCCATCTTTAAAGGTTAGTTTTTGCCGAAGCTGGTTTGGCTCTGTGGATAGAGCATCGGTCTGCGGACTGAAAGGTCCCAGGTTCGATTCCGGTCAAGGGCATGTACATTGGCTGCGGGCACTGTGCAGGAGGCAGCTGGTCAATGTTTCTCTCTCATTGATGTTTCTAGCTCTCTATTCCTACCCTTTCCTCTCTGTAAAAAATCAATAATATATATATATATATATATATATATATATATATATATATTTTAAAAAGGTTAGTTTTATAAGTACATGGTGGTTTGATGTGTCTATATATTGCAAAATGATTATCATAAGTTTAGTTAATATTTATCGCCTCACATAATTACAAATAAACTATCCTTTTAAATCACTCTGTCACTGATGCTTTATATAAGCTTTATTAAAATGCAAGGTTAAAGCCAAAAAGAATCCTAAAAGCAGCAAGAGAAAAGCATTTAGTTACCTATAAGGGAGTTCCCATAAAACTGTCACCTGATTTCTCAACATAAACTATGTAGGCCAGAAGGAAATGGCACAAAATATTCCAAGTGATGAGAAGCAAGGACCTACAACCAAGATTACTCTATCCAACAAAGGTGTCATTTTGAATCAAAGGATAGATAAAAGAGCTTCCAGATAAGAAAAAAGTAAAGGGGTTCATCACCGCCAAACCAGTATTATATGAAATATTAAAGGGTCTTCTTTCAGAAGAAGAAAAAATATGTGAACAGTAAAATGGCAACAAATACGTACCTATCAACAATTGAACCTTAAAAACAAAATAGATCATTAAGCAGACTAGAAACAGACTCACAAGATAAGAGAGGAAAATTGACAGTTGCCAAATGGGATGGGGGTGGTGGGGATGGTAAAAGGGGTGAAGGGATTAAGAACTACAAATCTGTAGTTCCAGAATGGTCATGGTGATGTAAAGTATAGGAAATATAGTTAACAATATTGTATGGTGCCATATGGGTATGAGATTTATTGGGATGATCACTTAATAAATTATACAATGTCTAATCACTGGGGTGTACACCTGAAACTAATATAACATTGTATGTCAACCGTAAATGAAAACTGAAAAATTATTTTTAAAAGATATACTTGTAATAATTTACTCTGTCAATGCTCTTCAGTCAAAACCCCCAAGAACACACCTGAATTTGAATAGTTGGATTTATTTATTACTCATTGCAGAGCGGAGGAAGGCACACCCTGGAGAACTGAGGGATGTCGTAGTAAGAGGATTTAAAGAAACCTATTATAGGATTTTGGCATTGTTGGATAATTTTGGCCTGCGTCTAAGGAAGTAGTAGAGACTTGCTTTGACTTGGATGCTGTCAGAAATCAGGAGAATTTATCACTGGGCATCTCGGTAAATCTGATCTATAGGATCAGAAGGGCAGACTGAAGTGGGGGACAAAGCTGTGACTGGTAAGGAAGTGAAGCAGCAGTTACTAATTTAGCAAGAGAGGAGGGCGCTTGGTATTTTGTGGGTTGCACAGTGACCTTGCTTAGAGTGGATGTTCTTATGGGACCATTCATGTTCCGTAGGAGCACATGGCTTAGCTGTGAGCATCAGATCAGTTCGTAGTGACAGTGAGGCCTACTTGTGAGAGCTAGATCAGTTCCTGGAGGTCAGGCACTGCTTTTCTATTTCCTTCTCTATTATACAGCTCCCGTACCAGTGATCTACGGATTGCCTCTCAGCTCCAAATTCACTCAGAACATGGCCTATGACAATGGGCTGTGAGCATTTCTTTTTCAGTGAGCACATGTTGAGTCTCAGCAGCAGAGGGCACTGCAGGAGGAAGGGGTTTCTTCTCAGTGCAGAGTGCAGGGCTGTGCTAGCTCTTGCTCCTGCTGCATGTTGATCAGCAGTGCCGCTATGTGAGGTACACGTCTGGTGGTGCACTGCCCCAGCCACAGGCCCGACGTAGGCTGTCTCAGAGATGGGCCGGCGGTCACCTTCACATGACTCTCCGTACACGGACACTGCACACTCAGATCCCACACCCACAGTGGCGCCCTGACAAGTTCTGTGTGCCTGCCTGTTCACCATCCTCAGCTCACCTGGGAGGGTTTTCTACTTCCCTGACGTTTGAGGATCAGCTCAGGCCTGGGCAACCCACTGACCTTCTCCACCATCTAACGACCTGCAACCACACTTTCTCCAACGAGGAATGAACCTCAGTCTTAAGAAGTGGAGCCTCCCCTTCCAACTCTGTCATTCCAAAGATACCCTGTAGGGTTTTGTTCAAGTTGTTAGAGTTACTTTCCTACTTCGTATATTCCACTCTTCATATTCCACTCCTTTGTTTAAATTATTGTGTAGCTTAATCTGTCTCCTGATTGGACTTAGGCTGAACGGCCGAGGATTTTAAGCAGCTGAATCAAACCCCTCACAGCGTGGCTACTTTATTTACGGTTGATGGAAAAACATGTTCAATGTCATAGAAAACACAAATTCCTACATAATGGAAACTAGCACCTGGGGCTATATTCTTGCTTTGACTATGAAAAATGTACACATGGGAAGTGAAAAATCAATTTCCCCTCTTTTACTAGGCACTGAGAGAGTGGTATATATGATTTACTTTTCCTTCATCAGGCAGTAGATCCTCTTGCATAAAACTAAGACCCAAAGAGGGTTAAAAACCTCAAGGAAAATAGATCAAGACAGGAAAAACAAACCAAATGGTTACACATGCACAAAAAGGCCGGTTCTGTTAGGAAAGATGTCTGCCCTGCTTTGGCTCTGGGAGGAAAAGAAAAGGAGCCTACCTGAGAATTCCTACCTGCTGGCCAGCTTTCAAGTGTGTTCGGAGCCCAAATGTATGCTGTCTGCATGTCCCAAAGAAACTCTCAGCTGAAAATTTTAATTTCAAGTAAACTCGTGGCGCTAGTGAACTCAGATGCCCGGTGACAGGAAACAGAAAGCCTTCATGGAGGAATATGTCCTCGATACACAACCCATTAGATACCGAAACTTATCTGAGAAAGAATATCAAGTATGTATGTTTTATGTTTAAGGAAATTAAAGGAAGAACTAAGGACCAGGACTGTTTATAGGCCATGGAGATTAAAATGTCAAAGGAAGGGTTGAGTGCAAATTAGATGCAGGCAAAAAATAGAATAATCTTGGACACAGATATGGAGAAATCACCCAAGATGCAGCCCAGAGGCAGAGACAGAAAAAGACGCTGAGAGATATGGGAGATGGAGCAAGACAGATTTACATGCTTTCTTAGTGTTTCAGAAAGACTTTTTTTTTTTTTTTTAAAGAGGAATGGAAGCAATGTCTAGAAAAATGGACGAGAATGCTCCAAAACTTGGGTTTTTGCAATACCCACAGCTAACTATGGGACGGTCACAGACAGCTTGCCACGATCCAGACACACAGCAGGTTAACCCTGAGGGAACAGCCAGCCTGGTGGACTGGATGAAAGCTACTGTAAAGGCTGTTTACCCTGAGAAGGGGGACTGCCAACTCCCCCAACCAATGCCAAGTGCAACACCCCGGAGGAAGCAGTTGATATGATTCATAACGTGTGGAATTGGCTTTATGATAATTGGGATATTCACCCACTCAATATGCCCATTATTCAGGTCATGATAAATAGTGCAACAGCACCTGTGTAACTTCACTGCCACAAAATAGGTCAGGTTTGCTGTCTCAGCTTCCCCTCATGAATCTTTCAGATGCTAATAAAAACATTTAGATTATTTAAATAGAAAATGTCAAGAGGCAAGGGAAAGAGTTAAGGGACTCATCCCCAGCAGAGTGGAAATTTTTAAACGGTTATTAAGAAATCAGGTGAATAAAGCAAACATTGATAGGAGCAAAACAAAGAGGGGAAAGGGAAGCATCAAGAAACTCATCCCAGCAGGATGGAAATCTTTAGGGGTTACTAAGAAATTAGATGGAACTTTCTGTCTGGAGAGAAACCAAGATGGCAGCACAGGTAAACACCTGAAATTGCTGCCTCGCAAAACCACTTCAAAACCACAACTAAAAGACAAAACAGACATCATCCAGATCACAGGAAGGCTGGCTGAGTGGAAACTCTACAACTAGAAGGGAAGAGAAAAGCACACTGAGGCTCAGAGGAGCTGCAGAAGTAAAGTGCAGAGGTACGGAGGTGCGTATGCAGAGCAGGCTGGCAACTGCGGACACAGTTGTCTTTTTCAATCTGGAGGGAGACACAAGCTCCCGGCTGCTCTGACCTCTAGTTCCAGGCGAGACTCTGGGGACCCAGACTCATATGGGGAGAAACTGAACTTTCTGGCATCGGGCAGAACTCAAGGGTAGCTTTTTCTCAGAGGTGCCTCCAACGATTACCACAGGACACTAAGATCCTCACAGCCAATTGGCCTGGAGGTCATTTCCTCCCGGTGATACCAACAACAATCAAGGCTTAAACATAATAAAACTGTGCACAAAGCCCATAAAGGGGTGCACCAAGAGTGCCCACCTCAGGTAACTGGGGAGGCTGAGCCACTGGGCAGGGCTGAGGATCAGCCATAGCTATTTGCTCTGAGACTCTGCCCAATTCAAGCTGTGCTCAGAGGCTTTTGCATATGAATAGCCTGGCCCTTTGCAATCTAAAATTACCTAACAAACTGCAGCTGAGTCAAAGAGACCCAGAACATCCAAAAGAAGGCCCAAGGCCCCACAGCAGCTTGCACTGCTTCATAGCTGGGCCTCATCTGGGCACCTCCAAACCCCAAACAAAGAAGAGAAATCTATAGTTCTCGCTGTAGCTCCTGCTGGGTGGCCTCAGGCAGAGGCTTAATTAGCACCTCCCTGGAGATCCAAGAGCCAGTGTACCCAGTGGTCAGAGTAGGACCATCCAGACTACAACTCCTCCTATCCAGACTACAACACTCAGGGGGCAGACCCAGTGAGCACCAAAGCCCCACTGAAGTAAGTCTTTCCCCATAAGGGTGTCTCCAGCACAGAAGTTCTCCCATCATATAAATAATTGGCTGATCCTCACAGCCAACTGGCCTGGAGGCCAATTCCTCCCAGTGATACCAACAACAATCAAGGCTTAAATATAATGAAACTGTGCACAAAGCCCATAAAGGGGTGTACCAAGAGTGTCCACCTCAGGTAACTGGGGAGGCTGAGCCACTGGGCCCTATAGGACACCCACCACACAAAGCCAAGCAGCCAAAATGTGAAGACAAAGAAACAGGTCACAAATGAAAGAAATGGAGGAAAGCAAACTACTGGATATAGTGTTCAAAACCATGGTTATAAGGTTTTTAAAGAATTTTCTAGAAAAGGCCAATAAATTTAGTGAGACCCTTGAGGATATGAAAAAGAACCAACTAGAAATTAAGCATACACTGACTGAAATAAAGAATAAAATACAGAATCCAACAGCGGACTAGAGGAACGCAAGCATCAAGTCAAAGATTTGAAATACAAAGAAGCAAAAAACACCCAACCAGAAAAGAAAAAATCATCCAAAAATAAAGAAGCCTCTGAGAGAACCTCAAGCATACCAACATCCAAATTATGGGGGTGCCAGAAGAAAAGAAAGAGCAAGATATTGAAAACCTATTTGAAGAAATAATAACAAAAAATTTCCCTTACTTGGTGAAAGAAATAGACTCACAAGTCCAGGAAGTGCCCTGAATCCCAAATAAAAGGAATCCAAAGAGGACCATACCAAGACACATTATAATTAAAATGCCAAGGGCAAAAGACAAAGAGAGAATATTAAAAGCAGCAAGAGAAAAACAGTTAGTTACCTACAAGGGAGTACCCATACGATTATCAGCTGATTTCTCAAGAGAAACTATGCAGGCCAGAAGGGAGTGGCAAGAAATATTCAAAGTAATGAGTAGCAAGAACCTATAACCAAGAGTACTCTACCCAGCCAAGCTGACATTCAGAATAGAAGGTCAGCTAAAGAGCTTCACAGATAAGAAAAAGCTAAAGAAGTTCATCAATACCAAACCAGTATTTCTATGAAATGCTGAAAGGCATTCTTTAAGAAGAGGAAGAAGAAGAAAAAGGTAAAGATAAAAATTATAACAACAAATACATATCTATCAACAAGTGAATCTAAAAATCAAGTGAATAAAAAAATCTGATGAACAGAATACTCTGGTGAATATAATAGAATCAGGGGCATAGAAAGGAAGTTGACTGACAATCCTTGGGGGTCGGGGGGAGGAGTGTGGGGAGTGTGGGAAGAGACTGGACAAAAATCGTACACCTATGGATGAGGACAGTTGGAGGAGAGAGTAAAGCCAGAGGGTGGGGTGAGAACCAGGTAGAGGGGAGCTATTGGGGGGGGGGGGGGGGAAGAGAGGAACAACTGTAACAATCTGAAAAGTAAAGATTTATTTAAAAACAAAAAGAAAAGAAAAAGGAATTGGATGAGCCGTGGCTGGGTGGCTCGTTTGGGTGGAGCGTAGTCCCGTGCACCAAATGGTTCTGGTTTCTACTCCAGTCAGGGCACATAGTTAGGTTGCAGGTTTGATCCGTGGTTGGGGCATAAATGGGAGGCAATTGATCATTGTTTCTCTCTCACATTGATGTTTCTCTCTCCCTTCCTTTCTCTCTAAAATCAATAAACATCCTTGGGTGAGGATAAATAAATAAATAAATAAATAAATGGGATGAATAAAACAAACATTGATGTGGCTGAAACAAAGGTCTTCATGTAGCAGTACTATGTAAGATTGGGTAGATCAAAGGGGCCCCTACTGATCCCCCTACATTAAAGGTCCCCAAAAGCAAGTGTAGTCTAAATTTGGAGAAATTTAAAAACATAGGAAAGGCAAAGATTCTAATGAGAAACCAGACCTGGAATGGCCTGGGACAATAATCAGAGTAATCAAGAGCAAGACTGACAAAAGGATCAGGGTCTCCTGGCTCAGCCCCCCTGCTGGGAACTTAAAGCCAAATGCGCCAAAGTGGGTCAAATAGTGGGAGGCAGGGGAGGTCTGAGATGTTTCTGGGACCCCCCCCCCCCCCAAATGCACTATGCTACCAAAAGCCGTTGGTGAAGTAATGCAGGCTACAATTACTTGGATAGAATATAAAAACATCAAGGTTAATAGGATTAAGGTGGAAGTTTAGGTGAAAACGGGAATGTTTAAACAGCGATTCTGGGGATGTTTTATGGAATGGATATTATGTCTAAATGGGAATGCTTCCCCCAGCAGTGAAACAGAGGCATGTAAAGCACCCCTCAACCAACACTAAGTGGACGTGCTGAATGGAAACAAGACTGCCTGGGCCTGCCGACACAGGAAGGAAGCCGGCGTGCTGGTGCAAGCAGACTGTGCAGCAGCCCTATGCGGAGCACAGACTGGGACTTGCGGCAAAAGTCTGTGAGCGTCTCCCAGTGACGACTTTTGGGATGCTAGACTACAGATTTGTCATTTGAGAGGAAATTGCTAGCTTGCTATTGAATATTCACCTAAACTGTCCCTCTGACTTACATACATACAATAATCTTGAAACATGAACTAACCATGATGTCAAGAAAAACACTCTACGGAGGGAAGGCAATGCTCAGAAGAGTTCCCTAATCAAATGGAAATGGTCGTTTATAGTGGGATCCTGTTACAAGGAGAATGCGAGAAGATACACCCAGGAGCCTCCTCCCCCACAGGACGGACTCCGGAACTGAGTGATGAGCTGCCAGATTCCATCATCACGTGGACAGTGCCTCATAAACAGCTCTCAGATGACCAACAGAGAGCTGCTTGGTTTATGAGTGACAGTTCCAAGATGAATGAACAACACCCTGGTTGGAAGGCCACCGCCGTGGTCAAGGAAGGGAAAATCATAGCAGCTCAGTGGGCTGACCTGCATGCTGTTTTCCTAGCAGTGATGGAAGAACTGAACAATGGTAAAAGCACATATGTTTGGGGTTGGTTTTCTTTACTGACTCACGGGCAATGGAAAACTGGACTTTAAAAGGATGCCTTATAAGGCGCAGCCCTATGGAAATCATTCTGGCACCTTAAAGCTGGACATGTTGATGCCCCATTACAAGAACCCCCTTCCACGCTCTGGAGGTGACTGGAACTGCCGAGTGCACCTTCTGAAGTGGCCAGCTGGATCCATGAAATGAGTAGACACGAGAGGCTACAGCAAAGCAGAGAGGAGCTGAATCTGGACACATTCCTCTTACACCCTCTGAGGCCCAGAATGCCAACAGGAACTGTTTTGTCTACCAACAAGAGACAGAGACTACAGATGGCTCCGAGGAAGACTTCTGGGGAAGGGGAGCCCCCTCCCCATGACTAGCAGGTGTATTATTCTGGATGGATGCCGGCAGCCCTGGGGGGTGGGGGCTGTACATGAGTCCTCACAGGAATAGACGCTCATTCTGGATCTAGCCTTGCATTCTCGGTGGTAGATGCAAATGCTCAGAATACTATGAGAGATTTGAAACAGCAGATTCTCTACCAGTTTAGGTTGGTGAGTTACATTTCTTCAGAGCAAGAGACAGGCCTCGCACTCCACAGCACAGAGCATTCAGCAGTAGGCAAAGAGATATCACATCAAATGGACATGCCGTGATGCTCATCATCCTCAGAGTCATGGTTTCATAGAGAACTGGACCAGCCAACTGAAAAACCGGCTGTCTTAAAAAGGTGGAGATAAAGGCATGAAGAGCTGAGTCTAACACCTTCGTGTGTATGTGTGCTCACACTCAACATGAAGGGGCTTCATGTTAGGTCCCCACTAGGTAGATTCCTCTGGTGCATCTGGGGAAAGGGACCGATGCTGGTATAATGACTATGGTTTTTGTCTTCCTCCCATATTGCCTCAACTTTCTTTTTCCTACCAGGCCCAGGACTACAAGTGCCAGAAGAAGAGATGATTCCAAAGCAAGAACTACGTGTTTTTTTTAAATTGATTTCAGAGAGGAAAAGGGAGAGAGAGAAAGAGTGATAGAAACATCAATGATGAGAGAGAATCATTGATTGGCAGCCTCCTGCACATTCCATACTGGGTATCAAGCACGCAACCGGAGCATGTGGCCGGAATGGAACCTGGGACCCTTTAGTCCGCAGGCCGATGCTCTATCCACTGAGCCAAACCAGCTAAGGCAAGAACTACTTTTATAACTCTGCTTTTAAACCTTTATGTCAGAATTCCTAAGAGTCTGCCTGAATGGTCCTGCATTCACCTCACCTGGCATAATTGGGATTAACATTGAATGTAGATCCTAGTGGTAAAAACAGCCCACTAATTCTGTACCCATGTAACTTTACCCTATATGAATGGTAATAAACCATTGGCTTTCTCAAGTATTCATGGGACAAATAATTCCAACCTTACATAAACTCTTCTCCACTTTACCTTCCAGAGAAAAATGGAGCTCTTTCCAACTCTTTCTATGAAGCTAAAATGACCTTCATACCAAAAACCAGACAAGATAATACAGGCAATAAAAATTTTAAACCAAATCATTAAAAAACACAGATGCAAAAATTCTAATAAAAATATTACCAAATTAAATCAAGCATATATTAAAAAGGTAATAATACATCATGATAAAGTCAAATTTATCATAGAAATATAAGGATGGGATATAGATTTTTCACCTTACTAAATGATTAAAAAGAGGGGGAAAATGATCATCTTGATACACAAAGAGTATTCAATACAATATAACACATGTCACAATTTTTAAAAACTTTGAGGAAACTAGAAATAAAAGGAATTTCTTTAACCTGGTATGAGGTTATTTACTAAAAAACATGACAGCAAATGTCATACATCATTGTGAAACATTAAGAGCATCCTTTTAAAAATCAGGAAAAAGACAAAAATGTCTGCTGCTATCAATTCCATTCTTTACTGTACAGGAGAGCCTCATTAGCATTATAAGGCAAGAAAAAGAAATAAATGTGACAAAGATTGGAACAGAAGCAACAAAGCTGTCATTATTTGTACATTATTATCTACTTTACTATTATAAAACTTTACTGACAGACGTTAAAAAAGATCTTCACAAATGGAGGCATATATAATTTTCATAGAAAGTGAGACTGAATATTGTAAATGTTAATTGTCCCAAAACTGAATTCAATACATTCAATAAAAATATGGTGGTGAAGAGAACTGTCCTATCAGATGCCAAGACTTACTGTAAAGCTATGGTGATTTATCTCTGAGGCAGAAAGACTAGCAGAATAAACGGAAAGGCTAGAAATACGCCCTCACGTACAGGAACTTCCACGTCTGATGGAAGACTGGAGGGAGGAAGAACGTCTGCTCAGTACCCAGCAATCCCATAACTAGTTATCGATATTTCGAAGAGCACTAAAATTGATCTCTTCCTCACTACATAAACAAAAATCAACTTCTTATACAGAGATTAAGGCATTAAAAACTAAGCGTAACTTTAAAACATTTTTTTAAAAAAACACTGACTATTTTTACGATCTCAGAATAGAGGACTTCTTAAATAAAGCAAAGTTAAGTCATGAGCTCAAAAAAATTGATAAAATGAAACTCATAAATATTAAGAGCATCTTAATTCATGAAACGGCCCCTAAAGAAAAATTAAGAGCCACAAATTGGAAAAAAAAATATAATGTGTTACACATAAATTGACAAAAGATTAGTTTCTTGAATATGTAACAACAACAAAAATCACTTAAAAATGTCTTAAGCCCTAAATGATTTGACTCAGCGGATAGAGCCTCAGCCCACAGACTGAAGGGTCCCAGGTTTGATTCTGGTCAAGGGCATGTACCTTGGTTGCAGGCACATCCCTTGTAGGAAGTGTGTAGGAGGCAGCTGATTAATGTTTCTCTCTCATTAATGTTTCAAACTCTCTATCCCTCTCCCTTCCTCTTTGTATAAAATAGAAAAGAAAAGAAAAAAAAGAATAAAATGTATTTTTTAAATGTCTTAATATTAAGATCGCTTTATCATCACAAAATAAAGCTAATAGTATAAAAATATTGGCCAAAGATGATCATACTCTGCTGTTTTTAAGATACAGATCACAGGAACCAACTTTCTGCCATCAAAATAGCAGTTGTGCCCTGGCCAGGGTGGCTCGGTTGGTTGAACAACATCCTATGCACGAGAAGGTCACCAGTTCAATTCCTGGTCAGGGCACCTATCCAGGTGGTGGGTTTAATAACCAGTCCAGGTGCATGCAGCAGGCAACTGGTCGATGTTTCTCTTTCACATCGATGTTTCTTTCTCCCTCTCCCCCTTCTTCTCTAAAATAAATACATATTTTTGCCCTAGCTGGTTTAGCTCAGTGGATAGAGCGTCGACCTGTGGACTGAAGGGTCCCGGGTTCAATTCCAGTCAAGGGCACATAGCCAGGTTGCGGGCTCGGTCCCCAGTAGAGGATGTGCAGAAGGCAGCCAATCAATAATTCTCTCTTATCACTGATGTTTCTATCTCTCTCTCCCTCCCCCTTCCTCTCTGAAAGCAATAAAAATATATATTTCAAACAAACAAACCTATTTTTAAAAATGTTATCAATTGTGCTTTTATGATTTTTAAACTCCATAACCAATAAGCTATGATGTTTAGTTCAGCATAGTCAGCAACTTGTGATTAGAAAACTCCTCCCCCCCCCCCCCCCCCGCCCGCCCTTTTCTAGAAAAACCTCAAGTAGCTCTATTTCTGACACGGTTAAATTCATGCCCATCTTCCAGGAGGGAGGGGAGCAGAGAAGAAGGCTGTGGGCGCACAGGCAGGCAGTGCAGTACGGGCGGTGGAAACTGCTTATTTCCACTGTGAGGAGTCAGAGGAGGTAAGCAAGGCCCAAAGATGTTCCTGAGGCTTTCATTACTGGTATCAAAAGTTAGACCCCGGTGTTGTAATTCTCCCATCTTCTATTCCTCCACTGTTTCTTTGAAAAGGGAACCACACTCCCGTCTTCCCTGTCTCGCTCCAGGTATTTCCCGGTGGCGGAAGAACGTGCCCTTTTCTGATTCGGGGTCCCCGAAAAGAGCGTTAACCTCCTGGGAGCGTGCATTCTCTACCTAAAACGTCTAGCTACCCTGTTTCCCCGAAAACAAGACAGTGTCTTATATTAATTTTTGCTCCCAAAGATGCGCTAGATACATCTTATTTTCAGGGGATGTATTATGTTTCCAAGAAGTAGGTCTTATTTCCGGAGGATGTCTTATTTTCGGGGAAACACGGTAGTTACCACAGTCAGGTGACGGTGACGTACACACTCTCTAAAAAACAGTCTGAATCACCTGAATGGGCTGTGACCAGAATTTCAAATCAGTCTAGACAGACAATTCCATCACTGAAATACACCTACTTTGACTCACTTTGCAGTTTTCATGGCAATTTTTCAGCACCTGCAATGTTTTAAAATTTGATGGCCCAGCTTTATCGGTGAAGAAGAAATGAAGTATCGGACGTTATTAAAACCCCCTTAACTCAGTCAGGAGGAATGAAGGAGGGCACCAGAGCACAAATCAACATAATGACTCCTTCGTTTCACTCATTTAAATGAATTGTCTCTCTCTAATGGGAGCGACGCTGTCGATATCAAAATGGGCATGCACTACTCCGTAATACTCCGTCATTACTTAGCGTGGTATCTGCACAGTAGACCTGCAGAATGTGTTTGTGACTTAAAAATAATTTATTGAGGCAGAGGAGGAAAGGTTAAGTGCAGTGCCCAGCGCCGTGAACGTGGCGGCTAAGTGCCCTGCGGAAAGATTGGTGCGAGCCCCATGTCTCGCTGCACCACGTTATGTAAGAGCCGTGTGACCTTGGATCCCCGAGCCTCCTCCTTGGTAAAAGATGGATAACAGCACTGACTCATTGCTGAGAGCATCAAAGGCAGAGAATAAAACCAACACGAACAAGGCATCTTTTAGTACAATTCCTTAACATGCAGTGATTGCAGCAAGTGACTCTAAAATTATTGCATGAGACTTCTTTGTACGACACTCTTAAAAGATATATATATGTATTCTTCTAGAATCTCAAGAGTCACTCTTGTTCTAAGCATAAGATCAAGTCACCAAAAAATAGTCATTTGAGTACAAAAACATGCTCATGGGTAATCATTCTTCATTTTGAAACTGAAATAAATAGGTAGACATTAATCAACTGTAACTTTTCAACAGACTCCATAAATCAGAGCTGATAGGGTAATCAGAGCAGAAAGATGAGCACTCAGGACAGACCACAAGCGATGAGAGATGCAGTGCTACTTAAAACAGGAAGTGAGATAACAGAAGGTTTTTTTCTTAAAAAAAACAAAAAAAAAACAACAACCACCACAGAAAACACACACACAAAAAAACATTACAGCCCGGCTGGTGTGGGTCAGTGATTGAGCATCGACCTATGAACCAGGAGGTCATGGGATCCGACTCCCAGTTAGGGTATATGCCTGGGTTGTGGGCCCAATCCCCAGGGCGGGGGATGGGGGGTGGAGGGGAGGGGGGGCGCACGTGCAGGAGACAGCCAATCAATGATTCTCATCATTGATGTTTCTATCTCTCTCCCCCTCTTCCTTACTCTCTGAAATCAACAAAATCATATTTTAAAGAAAAAAGCATGACATTCAGTATAAGAGAACATTTATTAGGTTCTCAACCCTGAAATAAAGACCTTAACTATTTAACGAAGTTATACTTTAAATGCAGTAATATATTAGACCCTCACAATTTAAGATATGCATAATTCAGAAATTATTATGTTGGACTAATTAAACTAATCATTACAACAACATTGGCTAACATAGAGTGAGCCAAATATGCTCAAAGTACTTTGTACAGATTTTCTTATTTAGCCTTCACAGTAAATTGGTGAGAAGAAAAAGTCATTCCCATAAACATGAACTCAACACTCAGGAAGATTATGTAACTTGTCCATGGTTACAGTTAGTAAGTAACAGAGCAGATTTGAACCCAGGATTGTTATGACTTCAAAAACCAATATTCTTTCTAACCAGAACATCAGGACACTCAACTATATGACCTGGAAAATGACCTGTATATCTAGGACCTAAAACTCTCCTTTCTAACGAGTTCCTACACTTGAGCATATTAAGCTCCAAGCCCCTGCCCCTTCAGCAACTCTCCAATCCTTACTCCCTTCAGGGAATAAATAATGTATGATAAAGATAAACAACTTTATCATACATTATTTACACAAGAAAGGAAGAAATAGAAAGGAAGGGAGAATTACCTCAGGTTAAACCTTTCAGATACAAAGGGGTGATCCATAGGTTTCAGTGAGCACTAAGAAAGTGAAATCGCGAGGAAAGGAAAGAATGTAGATTGGCCAGTGGAGAAGAGCTTCCTGACAACAAGCAATGAGACACTGAGACACATTATCAAAGAACATTACATAGGATAAACTGAAGAAAATACAACCCCGTGGAAGGCTGTCAACACACAAATAGTGTCAACATACACACAGGATGGGGAAGGACAAATATAGCCTACTTGGCTCAGCCTCACTTGTCATCTGAAGAAAGAAGAGAAAAGCTGGAATGTGGTAAAATATGCCCAACAGCGGCAGTCAGGAGGCTGAACTCAAGTTAGCAAAATGCAAACCCAAATATCTGGGCCGCATTCCTCAGAGGCCTCATCAGGGCACAGGTACCATTTTATGCTCTCCTTCAATTCATTACCCATCAAGGCACAGCATCTCTATTTCCTCTGCAAATGCATATTCAAATACTGGTGAAAGAAAATAAAACCCACATTATGCTAGTTTCTTAAGTATGTGTTGGGAGAACTTTGAATGAAAAATATCACCAAGGTAACCTCCTTCTGGAATTAGGAACAAAACAAAAAGCCCCCACATAAGTCTGATGGAATTGTTAGGCCCAGGAGAGTGCAGAGTTTCACAGCTGTGCCCCTTCTCTCACCACGTGGAATCACCCACAGGCAAAGACCCAAAGCCTCAGGACAGCCATCCTCAACCCGTGTGCGAAAATGTATTTAATTTATGCAATACCTGACTACTTGGTCAGGAGCAATGACCAAATCTTTTCCCTTAGATGGTCTAATAAAAAATGACAACAGTTAAGAGATCAACCGAAGGACTGGTATGCTTGCATATAAGAACAACCAATGGACACAAAACTCTGGGGAGGGAGGGCATCTATGGGAGGGGGGGGGGGGCAATGGTAAGCTATGTACACAGATAATATCTTAATAAATTTTTTTAAAAAAGAAAAAAAATGACAACAGTAACAACAGCCAATGCAACAATAGCTGTCCCGTGTGAATGAATCAAAATTATGCTTAATTTTTGGTCAGAGTGGCAAAAAAAGAAAAGTTTTCGTTGTGCCACACAATTTTAATAACTATTTTACGTGTGCCACTAGATGAAAAGGCTGAAAACTGCTGCCTTAGGAAGCTGCAGAGTCCGAGTGATTTCGTTTCTCCCTTTCTAAGGTCAGCCGTGTTGTGACGTAAACTTTTCCTGATCTGTAGAAAATGGAATGTCTACGTGTTCCTGGTAATAACAGGACTCTCTGACTTCCATTATGAAAAGAACTGTTTCTTTTAGGATAACTATGTATTATCAGGAAGTGGCGGGGGGGGGGGGGCTTTCCATGAAAAAATAGACTTGAGTCAGCCAAGTCTATTGTAATTTTTTTAAACATATTTTATTGATTTTTTACAGAGAGGAAGAGAGAGGGACAGAGAGTTAGAAACATCGATGACAGAGAATCATCGATCAGCTGCCTCCTGCACACCCCCCGCTGGGGATGTGCCCGAAGCCAAGGTACACGCCCTTGACCGGAATCGAACCCGGGACCTTCCAGTCCCCAGGCCGACACTCTATCCATTGAGCCAAACCGGTTTCGGCTGCTTTTGTCATTCTTTCCTGCTTTCCTGCGCAGCCACTGCCGCCCTAAAGAGATGTAATGTCTCAGCTCCTGGTCCCACCTACACCTACCTGCTCCTTCCACACAAAACAGAAAAGACTTCCGACCACACGTCATTCGGTTCTAACAACGCACCCCACGGAGACACAGCAGCTGGGAGCACAGGTACTTGTTTCCGGGAGACTCGGGGTCCAGGCAAGACCTACCTTGCGAGTAGAGGAGGATCTGCATCTCGAGAAGGACGCAGGTGAACAGCTGCACCAGGTTCTCCAGCCCCAGGAGCTCGAAGGCCTCGCGCAGAGGGTAGTCGGAGAGGGGCAGCTCGCTGGGCCCGGGCCTCTGGCATATGACGGGCTCATAGACGCCGTAGAACTTCAGCGACCGCCCCGGCGGTGGAAGGGGGACCTCGTAGAGAATGTTGTGGATGTAGCTCTCCAGCGGCAAGGGCGGGGGCTGCTGCGAGGTGACCGCGCGGTGAAGCTGGAAGAGGAATTTCTTGCAGGCCTGCATGAAAGGCAGCGGCGTGATCAAGCATATGCTTTTGGAAACATACAGGGTGTCCCTGCTGATGTCGTAGGAGTTGTACCGCTGGAGTTTCGAGAGGGAAGTCGCGTCTCCCTCGTCAACGCTGCTGGCCAGCGAGTCCATGCTGCAGGAGGAGGACGCGTAGACGCTGCTGTAGTGCTCAGCGTTGTGCATCTGGTAGAGCGTCTGCATGGCCGTGCAGATCTGCTTACTGGTCACCTCCTCATAAAACGTGAGGACGAAGCCGTAGGTGCGGGAACCATCCTCGCGGGTGATTATAAATGAGTGGAACTGGGGGTCTCGGTCGTCGGCCTGGGTTCTGAAAGACAGCCCCTTCGGCATGCACAGCTGTGGAGGAAGTGGGGGGGGAGCATCAGAACGCAGCGCGCGAATAACTTCGAACCAGAAAAAAAAAAAGATGTTTGCAAACCTCTATCCCAGCTTGTGACCTTCAGCAAATCATGTAGTAACTACTCAGAGCCAGTTTCTTTATCTAGAACATTGGCTACATCGGTGATTTTGAAGACAAAATACTCAAGGGCACTTTACAGATATTTAATATTTAAGTACTATTTTTAGAGTCGTGATGATTATGTTTCAAAGGAAGAAGGGAACAGATAAAGGCTCCCTTGATAAACACAGAATAATAAGTTATTTTATCTATTTTGAACAATGTAATACTTTATCCTTGAAAAATAAGCATTGAAAGTGGAATGGTTTTTGATTTATTGTAGCAGAAGGGTGGAAACCAGACATTTCAAATTATTTCCGGTAGAGATTGTGCTCTGGGCCTTGGGAACTACCCAGGATTCAGTCAAATTTGGGGATAAATTGCCTAAGGAGTTAAAGATGTTATACTTAAGATACGTAAAATGTATAAGAAATTAGAATTGAGCCTTTAAAATTCTTCTAAAAGTATTTTAAATAAAAGGAATGAAACAAATTATAGAAAATATGAAACACACAAAGATAAACGGAACTTATAACTTAACCACCCAAATAGAATCATTAAGTTTTATATATTACCTTTTTACTTTTATATTTCAGTGCTTTCTGCATAGAAATAACTTTATCATACATTATCACATTATATTTTTCTTTCCCTTTTTTCAGACTTGGTCATTGATATGATGTAAAAGTGAGAAGTTTTCCCAAATCCATGCCCACCTTGGTAAGAAAACACAATTTGCCTGAAAAGTTACCCATCCTTTGGTCAAACTGTCAACAAACACTTGCTAACTGTCTTTATGAGCGAGGCCCTCGATGGTGGCAGGATGGAGAGAGAGAGACAGACACAAGTCGATCCCTGCTCCTTTGGAGTTTCTAGTCCAGTAAGAATGACAGATGATTAAAAAAAACCTTAAGTGACAAAGTATGGGAAGTACTATAACAGGGTAAACACAGCACAAGGACATAAATGAGAAAAGGGTGAGCTCCCGGAAAAACAAAGAAGAAAATCCAGGCGGAAACCTAAGTGTGAGTGAGATGAGGGGGCAGAGAGGACAATAGGTGACAGAATACAAGGGTCTGAGTAACTGAAAGCCATTGCGGGAACAGGATGCAAGGTGGGGGGAAGGGAGAGAGAACACAGGAGAATTAGGGGTGGGCATGAAGGGCTTTGGTGAGTGGCCTTAGAGGTTGGGAGGGCAACGGAAGCCTCTGAGGGGTTTTTAGCAGTTAGGAGGGGGACACAATTCGATGTGCCTCTTGGCTCATCAACCTTCCTGCACGGAAAGACAGTAGCTTTCAAAGGGGTCCCACGGAGGCGGCAAGAATGCCTCAGAACCTTGGGGTCATCTCTGACTTCTCTCTCTCTCATACACCATTATCCAACCCATCAACCAAGACCGCTAATGCTACCTTCAAAAATATATTCAGAAACGAACTAGCTCGTTCTATCTTCACTCTCACCACTCTAAGTTACATCTCCTTTTGCCGGATGACTACTTCACATTCTGCTAACCAGTCTCCTGCTTTTGCTTTTGTCCCCCCAAATCTAGTCCCCGCATGTAGCTCAAGTGATCCTTCAAAAATGTTACATGTTGTCACTCTTCTGGAAACCCTCCAATGGCCTCTCATCTCCCTGAAAGCTGAATTCCTGCCCCAGGTGACCTCTCTGCCTTCATCTCCCGCTCACTGCTCTATAGCTCACCTACTCTGCTCCAGCAGCACTAGCCAGATTGCTGTTCCGTGGCACACCCAGCCAGCATTTGCCAAAATTTGCTATTCCCTCTGGCTGCAATAATCTTCCCCTAGGTATCCACATGGTTTGTCCCTGTAGCAGATTGTATTTCTAAAAATGGCTCCCCATTTTTTTTTTCTAGTTCCACATGCTCTTCCAGAACCTTGCCACTCTCCCAGCCAGTCTGGGTGGGCCGCTGAGAGTGCCGACATCAAGGACCCACCAACGTTTATTTTTGTAAAGATCCGGATGAACATTTTAGGGTCTTCAGGCTGTACAGACTTTGTTACAACGACTCTACCACTGTAGTGTGAAAGCAGCTGTTGGCAAGGTAAAGGAATGGGTAAGTCTTTGAGAAGGGCAACCCTGCCAAACCCTATCCAAATTGTTGATTTATAAGCAAAATGATAATCCTGTTTTCAGGCAACAAACTACATCCTTTTGGCCTGAAAGCAAAATGTTACTGGAACACCAACACCCTCATCCACCCCAGCACTCTCTATCTACAGCTGCTTCTGCACGATGATCTCTCTTCCTCTTTCTCTCTAAAATTAATTAAATACACACACACACACACACACACACACACACACACACACACATACACACACTTTTTTTTTTTAAGATTATAGGAAGAATGATTTGAAACTCTCTTGCTCCAGGCTAAACTCAAACTTGTTTATCATAAAGCACAGCACATTTGTTGAACGAATACATTAATGAATGAACAAGAAAACAAAACCAAAAAAAATAGCTGGGGAGTACAGATCAGACTCACTTCAGCTCTTGATTCAGTCTGTAGTTCTCTCATTACCTCAAGTAGGCCACCAAGAAACATAGTGACCTCTGAAGTTAACATAAAGATTTAATTTAATCGATAGGCTTTCCTGACACCATAAACCACAAAAATTACAGCTTGAACTATTCTTGAGCAGCTGCCAAATATTCCCTTAAGGGTTTGTAGCTTTTCTGAGCGCACAGTCAAACATTTATAGAGAACGCTTGCCAGAAGTTGTGCTCAAAGTAAAGAATGACTTTCTACGCTACATATAACAGATGTTAAGAATTCTTGAATTTTCTTCCTACAAACCAAAAAAAAAAGTAAGAATTGTATTTCTAATCTGAGAACCATGAATTGGAAAATGCTATTGCTTTTTCATTTTTAAAAGTAAGAATTGTTGCCGAAGCCGGTTTGGCTCAGTGGTAGAGCGTCGGTCTGCAGACTGAAAGGTCCTGGGTTCGATTCTGGTCAAGGGCATGTACATTGGTTGCGGGCACATCCCCAGTAGGGGGTGTGCAAGAGGCAGATGGTTGATGTTTCTCTCTCATCAACGTTTCTAGCTCTCTATCTCTCTCCCTTCCTCTCTATAAAATATCAATAAAATATATTTTTTTTAAAAGTAAGAATTGCTGCTCAGCCGGCGTGGCTGAGTGGTTGAATGTCAACCTATGAACCAGAAGGTCATGGTTCCATTCCCAGTCAGGGCACATGCCTGAGTTGTGGGCTCGATCCCCAGTGGGGGGTGTAGGAGGTAGCTGATCAATGACTCTCTCTCTCTTATCATTGATGTTTCTAACTCTCTTTCCCTCTCCTTTCCTCTCTGAAGTCAATAAACAAAATATTTTTTAAAGTAAGGATTATTATATGAATTGTCAAGTTTCTTTATTGAAATTTTTAACTTATTTACTGATGAGAGAGAGAGAGAGAGAGAGAGAGAGAGAGAGAGAGAGAGAGTCACTGATTCATTATCCCATTTATTTATGCATTCATTGGCTGATTCCTGTACATGCCCCAACCGGGGATGGAACCTACAACCTTAATGTATTGGGAGGATGCTCCAATCGACTGAACTACCCAGCCAGGACATCAGGTTTATGTTTCAGAAAATCTGAGATAGAAATCAAGATACTCATTATGGCATTCAAAATCTCTTGTTACTCCCTAATATTGCTGTTAACTAACAATACCCCCTGCCCCATACCACTGTCTCACAATAAAACAACTAAAAATTCAAGAGTTGTCACTGTTGCGCAGATTGCCACTGGAAATCAAAATTATTTTAGCAAAAATGGGCTCACAATGCTGTGTATATCTCCTGGTTTGATTGAGCAAATGTCCTTATTGTCCCTCTGGACCCTTTAGTTAGGAAGTTTGGCTACAATTTTAGTCATCCTTTTTTCACTTTTCTCTCATTCCATGATTCCTATGCCCCCCCCCTCTTATTACCCACATAAAAGAGAAATTACTCAGAAAACTCTGAAATAGTCAGTTTTCGTTTCTTCTCACTTTCCTCCTTTCTTCCTTAAATATTATTTTATAACATGTATTGCATTAGACCTTGATGGCTTAAAGACAAGTATGAAAATAATCCCTACTTCAGGAAGCTCACAATCTCTCAGAAAAAAACGGACATAGCGTAAACCAACCGTTACAAAATGATGCAATCAGTGCTGCTATGGAATATGTTCAAGATTTGTAGAAATAGAGAAGAGAGAGCACCTAACCATACTGCATAAGGGATGGTTCTGCAGTAGAGATGACATCTGAATAGACAAGGATGGGGAAGGGAAGTACTATAAGAAAACTTCCCTTCACTTACTCAATGAAGTGAATCCCTACTATGTGCAAAATGAGGGACATAGCAACGAGTGAACGTGTTCCTGACCTAGTGGTGAGATGCACAGCATAGTAGGAGATACAGAGTTGACAACTAACTACCGGTATATAATAATTAACTGCAATTGGGAGAAGTGCTACAAGCGGTACAGGTGCTAAGAGAACCTAAGGGACCTGACTGAATGCTGGGGAGGTGGTGGAAGTGTTGTGGGGTCCAACCCTGGGTTCAAAATAAGACCACCGGAAGCTGATGATTAATTTAAAAAAGCAGACAAAGATTTATTGAAATTTCTGGCCAGGGCAGTCACAAGAGCACACACGCAGGCTGCTCCATATGACTGTGCTGTTCAAGGGGTAGGCAAGTCTTTTTAAAGGCTCAGACCACAGGAATTTTTCTTCATTTGAATTTTAAAGGCTAAAGACTACATTCTAAAGACTGGGGACAGCCCACAGGGTTGGTTCCCAGTCACATTCTGCTGGACATTGGAATGTGGCCCTACCTTGCAATAGTCCATACACAAAACAAAAGCAGAGCTCAGCGGTTAGTCTCTAATGGTTATCTACAATTTCTATCCCTGAAGCTACTGAGTCAGTGGGAATCAATTTCCTGGTTCTGGTCTCAGGCATGGGATAATTGCCTCAGCCTCCAGGTCTCCACCTGGAAGCTGAGGTAAGTACCCTGTGTTTTAATCAGACTTAGCAGAGTTAGAATTCAAACAGCAGGCTTTATCAAAATATGACTTCTACCATATTTCAGAAGGTGATAAAAAAATGGCTTTTTGGAGGAAATCACATTTAAATTGAAATCTGAGGGGTCAATAAGAATGGACTATGTGAAGAAGAGCCTTCGAGAGAACCGACCGCTTAGGCAGAAGCTACAGCGCAAGGAAGGGAAAGGACGGAGCAGGAGGCCAGCTGCCGTTGCTGCAGGAGTTCGGGTAAGAGAGCCTGGCGGCTCGGACCATGGTGGGTGTGTGGAAACAGAGAGAGGCAGATACATAACTGACTGCATGGGGGGGGGGGAGGGTGAAAAAGTGAGAGCTTTCAAGGGTGGTACTAGGTTTTTGACTTAAGTAACTAGGGAAGATGGCTGTGCTGACCAAGGTTGGTGGGAAGATTGTGAATTCAGTTTGGACGTGCTGAGTTTGGGATGCCAGTGTGATGGTTTTGGTGTGATGCTAAGGAAACAAGTGGGCTACCCAGGTAATGATTGGATTAGAATCCCATTCCTGAGGGTTTACTATGAGACACAAACTTTCCTTTGGGCTAAAACGAGTGCTTACTTTCATTCTAATGTCAAGCCTATTAATGTCACCAAGGGCTATCCATTTCAAATTCTTGCTGAGCCTATAAAGTACACATAGTGCTCTTTTCTTTCTGAATCCTGCAAGACGGGCATCGGAGTAGGTTTTGTTCCAGCCAGCCCTTTACTCTCTGCTCATCATTCCATTCCACCCTTCCTCGTTATTAAAGTAGATAATAAACTGTAAACTTAGCTTTAAAGATTGTAAACTTAAAGCTTTATAATAGTTATTACTGTTTTACTGCCAAATATCACACATCAGATGTTTCATTTAGGATATACAAAACAGAATCTTTCTATTTCATACCAGAGGCCTGGAGCACAAAAAACATACACTGGGGGGAGGGGGTGTCCCTCAGCCCAGCCTGCACCCTCTCCAATCTGGGACCCCTTGGGGGATGTCCAACTGCCGGTGTAGGCCAATTAGGCCTACACGGCAGTCAGAAATCCCTCTCACAATCTGGGATTGCTGCTCCCAATCACTCACCTGCCTGCCTGATTGCCCCTAACTGCTTCTGCCTGCCAACCTGATCACCCCCTTATCATTCCACTGCCAGCATGATTGATGCCTAACTGCTCCCTTGCCAGCCTGATCATCCCCAACTGCCCTCCACTGCCAGCCCGATTGCCCCCAACTGCCCTCCCC
Source organism: Vespertilio murinus (assembly GCA_963924515.1). Lineage (NCBI taxonomy): Eukaryota > Metazoa > Chordata > Mammalia > Chiroptera > Vespertilionidae > Vespertilio > Vespertilio murinus. Next base: position 161,066,734 of record OZ004707.1, on the reverse strand, counting down.
TGCTGGCCTGGTTGCCCACAACTCCCTCCCCTGAAGGCCTGGTCTCCTCCAGCTGTCCTCCCCAGCAGGCCTGGTCGCCCACAACTGCCCTCCCCTGCCTGGCATCTTATGGTGGCCATCTTGTGACCACATGGGGGCAGCCATCTTATGCAAGGGCATGATGGTCAATTTGCATATTACCTCTTTATTATATAGAATAACTTGCTTCAAAGGTATTGACCCTATTTTGTTTCTAACAATTCCCAAGTTCACTGCATTTTTTTTTACTATGTTTTTATTGGTTTTACAGTGAGAGGGAGGAAAAGGGACAGGGAGGGAAAGAAGGAGGGAGGAAGAGAAACAGGGAAAGGAAAAGAGACAGGGAGAGAAAGAGACAGAGAAAGGGAAAGAAATCGATGTGAGAGAGCAACATGGATTGGCTGCCTCCTGCACTCACTCTTACCAGGGATTGAGCCCACAATCTGGGCTTGTGTCCCAACTAGGAACTGAACCAGCAACCTTTTAGCACACGGGACAACTCTCAACCAACTGACCCACAGATTCTTAAGGAGAAGATCTATCTACTAGAATGCTGCATAAACAATCTGGATGCCAATACAGAGTACTTACTCAGAGAGATCTGAAATGGGGGGGAGGCAGGAAAATTTTAGTTCAATGCTTTGCTTTGCAGAAAGGTATGGATCTGAAGCAAAGTGTCAGTGCTGACATGTGTTAGGTCTAAGTGGTGGGTATAACATTGTTTGTTATATCATTATTGGTTTTATGATACTTCCATCCCCATCCCCATAAAAATCTCTGAATTAACAACCAAAAGATATATATATACACTGAGTGGCCAGATTATTATGCATTCAGAGATCATAATAATCTGATCACTCATGGTATAAAAAGCAATACAGAAACAATTTAACCTGTCAGTTATATCTATTTTCTATTATATTTGCATTGCATTCATACACGTGGAATTGTTTTATTTAATGAAGTTCGCTGCTTTGGGGATACTTGACTTGTGTGTGAAATTACTGACGCTTATTTCAAAGCACCACTGTTGCTTGTTAGAGGAATGACTGATACTGCGGAAGGCAGTGAGTGACTCACTCCTGGGAGCGGGATTTTGCTAACAGCAAGAACAAAGCTCTGGACACAGACAATAGTGGGAGAATGGGGAGGGACAGGCCTGGGGGTGGGGGGGAGCAGTGAGGAGGGGTCAATGGGGGGGCGAGCGAGGAGGGGGAACATCTGTAATACTCCCAACAATAAAGATAAATCTCACAAACAAAACAAAGCTTTATGCCTTTGGGTGGAATAAATTATAGCTTCATACAAATGCACTTACTAATAAATCAAAGAGGACATTAAGGGCAGTAAATCTATGACCCAAATGCAGACTAGTTTAATGGGATGCTTTTCAGAGATTTTCGAGGAGTGCCAGCAAATCCCTTTAGATTTGCGGCAATGAACAAAATGCTGTGTGGGGCTTAACCATCCAAATACACACCCATGTGTTTATTCTTCAGAGGGAAACTTCTGCTGCTTACATAAGATAACCTCAGAGGCAAGGAGAGAGGAAAATAGCAAAGACAGAGGAAGGACATGAATAATTAATTTAAAAATTAAATTTTTTTGCAGACAGAAGCAAAAGTGATCACCAATATCTCACTTTTAAATCCATTCAAGTGACTAAAAGAAAAAATATACCGTATTTGCCGGCGTATAAGACGATTTTTTGGCCCTGAAAAATATGCCTCCAAGTGGGGGGTAGTCTTATACGGCGAATATATAACAAACTCTGTATTTTGAGTGGAAATGTTGGGGGGTCATCTTATACGCCCAGTCGTCTTATACGCCGGCAAATACGTATTTTTCAGGGCCAAAAAATCGTCTTATACGCCGGCAAATACGGTACACACTCATCAGTGTGATATTTGGCTCCAAGTAACTGTGGGTTTATAATGTAGTTAAAACCCTAGTTCTGGACACCATTCTAATTTCTCACAAGATAATTTATACTTTGAAATATCTTACTAATTTAAGAGGATCAAGTGTTATAATCTATTTACATTCTTAACCATTTTTCCATTGCTTTATTTTTACACTCTTTAATATTTTCCCACTAGAGGCCTGGTGCATGAAATTTGTGCATGGGGGGGGGTGTCCCTTAGCCCAGCCTGCACCCACTCCAATCTGGGACCCCTCGGGGGATGTCCAACTGCCGGTTTAGGCCCAATCCCACAACTGGTAGTCAGACATCCCTCTCACAGTCTGGGACTGCTGGCTCCTAACCTGTCTGCCTGTCTGCCCCTAACCACTCTGCCTGCCAGCCCGATAACCCCCTAACCGCTCCCCTGCCAACCTGATTGACGCCTAACTGCTTCCCTACCAGCATGATCGTCCCCAACTGCCTTCCCCAGCAGGGCTGAGGGGACTGGGGGGGTCTCTAGCTGTATGAGGCTATCTCTGGAAGGATAGAGAGCTAGAAACATCGATGAGAAACATCGACCAGCTGCCTCCTGCACACCCGCTACCGGGGATGTGCCCACAACCAATGTACATGCCCTTGACTGGAATCGAACCTGGGACCTTTCAGTCCGCAGACCGACGCTCTATCCACTGAGCCAAACCGGTTTTGGCAGTATATTCCCTCTTTATTGGCTGTGGGTGCCACCATCTTCATGAGGGTGTGATGGTCAATTAGCATATCCCCTCTTTATTAGATAGGATTAATTTGCAGATCTCTAAATGAACTGTAACCTATGACCTACTTAGTTAGGCCCAAGAATCTCTAAAGGGGCTTAAAATCACCGGTGGTAATGCATGGCATTAATTCAAACCCCTTACAAACAGATTCCTACTGTTTAAATGACACACTGAAGGTCCTTTCTCTCTTTATCTGCGACTATGGTACACTCCAGGCCTGTCATACAACATCCCTTGAAATATGAGAAGTGTAACCATATTCCTTCTATCAGGATTCTTTCCAGGAAAATAAAGTGATGTCACTGTTTATCAAAGCCATCTCTGTGTGAGTTAACACAAACTCACAACACAGATTAATAGCAGGAAAAGAAAATGGTTTGGAGAGGGTCCGTCGCACATAATTATTTGCTATGGGGACCTTGGGCAAGTTACTGAAACTCTCTGAGTTTAATTGTTTACAACTATAAATGAGTATATTATCATATAAAAATGTATATTTAAAGAATTAATAATACCCTAGCTGGGAGCCCAGTGGTTCGAGCACCGGCCCTTGGACTGACGGGTCCCGGGTTCAATTTCAGTCAAAGGCATGTACTTCGGTTGTAGGCTCAATCCCTGCCCGTGATGCAACCAATGTGAGAAAGACACCTTACATGGTCTGTCTCTCTCTCTCTGTCTCTCTCTCTGTCTCTCTCTCTCTCTCCCTTCCCTCACTCTAAAAAAAAAAATAATAATAAATTGAAAAATGTCCTTGAGTGAGGACTAACATTAATTAATTAATTAATTAATTAATGTAAGACATTCAAAATAGTCACTATCGTCAACTCGGTAAAATAAAAAGGCTAAAAAGGAAAAGAAAAATACATACCATATTCACTGCATCTTGATCAAAAGGGTTCCACTCTATATTCTGAGGATAGTGGGCCAGAACCTTGGATTTGAATGTTCTTCTCAAAGGACTCTGGTCAAAATTTTCACCTATAACAAATAATTAACAATTACTTAGTATCTAGAATTTCCTCAAAAGCATGCCATAGCTTTATTTTTATTTTGTAGTTATACTGACTGATGGTATTGAAATCTAATTCAATTTCTACTCCTAACAGTCTGCATTGTAAAATTCTCAATGGACAAATGAAAAAAAAATAACCACCTGTAATAAAAGGTCTGCATTCAAGAATTTAGAATCTGAACTTTTAAATCCTGGCTAGACAATTGATACTAAAGATCAGATATGATATAATCCTTGCCGTAAATTAATTATTGCCCTCACTGAAGCATGTAATGATAAAAACCTCTATTTGGAAATATTTAATTCATTAAAGAAACATCCTGAATTAAACTGATCATACCTCTTAGGATCCCGAAATTTTGTACATGGACAGACGCAATGCTGCAGTACTCAAAAGTGGCAATGGGCTTAAATTTCCACAAAATTCTCTGATAAATGTGACTGCATCGCCAAGTTTTACAAGCATTAACAGAGTTAGAAACATCATTACTGAATTGTCTAAGCTTAGTAGACAAAACACACTGCACACACTAAACTCTGAAAAGAAACAATCTATTCTAAGCCAAATTCATCACCTGTCAAAAAATCTGGAAAGAAAAGTAGACTAGTCTTTGATTGTTATATATAATAATAGCTGTCAGCTCAGTTCTTTGTCTCTTCGATCAAACTGACTCCCATGACACCTGTTACCTACAATTGCCTTAGTTCCATAAACTATTTTAAGGTGGATGGATCCTAAATTCTCAATTTTGAAAAGGTGAGATTGAGAAAGTAGAAGACCTTGGAGCAACATTATTCTTTCTCCTGTGTGTTTTGTACTTTGAAAGCGTACCTTTTAAGTGCAAAACACGAGCTGCTACATCAAAAGATAAATGCCAGTTATCAGTATTTGTAAAAGTGAAAATATCAATAAGCAATTTATGAGTCACACTTGGACAGGTAGTCAGACTCCATTCCCATTTTTCATAAAAATTTTAAGAAGAGATGAATATTAGAACACCTTTTAGTGCAAAACAGATCACAGGAGAGAAAAGGCACACTCTAAAACAAACATGTCAAACTCATGCAGCCCACAACAAATATTTTTGCAGCCCAGCCAATATAAAGGTATGTGAAAAACATTTCAATAAAATTTTCATAACTTAATTTTTACAGTATCTTGTACATAATCATTAATAACAAACTACAACGTTTGACAATGACTAGATTACTATAATTGTGTTGCATTCATTTCCCTTACACGCCTTATGCACAGGCGCACCATTTCCCTCCACTAATACTAGCAGTGAATATTTTAGCAGCCGATTGCCATGTCATTAGTCTTGGACTGACTTGTGTGGTGTGCGCAAGAAGAAATATTTCGCTTTCGGAGAACAAGAAAAATAGGTTTATTTGCATTATGCTTATTAATTTGTGCAGTTATTCGGGGTCTGATAAGTTAATGTTCAAAAAATTAATCTTTATTAAAGTGTTCTATTATCATGTGGTAACAACTACTCATTTATTTCAGCCCTTTGTATTCAGCTCGTCTCTATCAAAATAAATCTACGTTTCTATGAAAATTGAAGCTTTTGTTTTTTTTGTGGCCCACATAAACTTAAACCTTGTTTATTTGGCCCGTGTTAGTCTTTGAGTTTGACATGCTTGCTCTAAAATCTTGCTGGGGATTGCAATATAATATCCAAGAGCTTTTTTGAATAAAGGCACACAATTTAAATAGATTTGCTTAAAGTCACCTTACTGTTTCTAATTCGAGCCCTTGGCTAATGTTATTTCTCTTGTTTATTTAGGCAAGCACTTCCTCTTTCTACCCCATGTTCCTATCTTTTAAGAGATGGAGCAGAGAACTTTCACTTCTAGGAGACAAATGTCAAAGGCATCCCTAAGGGAAGTTACCATTTTTGCACCATGCTTCTAAGGGTCTGTAAACACCAAAAAGTCAATGGGAAATGGTGTTTACAGAAGTGTTTACTTCTCCTGTCCGAAAAACAAAGAGTTTATTTTAGGAGGATGAATGCCATCTTTAAGCTAATCCTGTATTCTAGATTAGTCACTTCTTCATTTTTTAAAAAGGTTACTTTTTACTTCACCTCAAGTCAGAGAAAAAATAAAACAGATACTTCCTCCTGGTTCTACAGGTCTATCTGCTGACTGTGCTGCTGACAGCCACAGGGTAGCCTCAGAAGTCTGCAGCCACCAAAGAACGCCCTCCTTTACCCACTCTCAAACTCCCCAATGCTTATCTTTATTATCCACGAATGTGAATAAAATATGAAACACTGTGGAGCATGAGAAACAGCGCATACTCAGGACAGAACTCTTTGGAACACTTACCTTTTAATGATTCCTGCCTGAGTTCAGTTAAAATAGGAACATTATCCTCATTCATAGATGAAATTATAAAAGATAAATCAGAAAAGCCACGACAGTCCCATGTTCAACATGATTGTTCCGCTCCCCAAGGGACACCACACCCTCTTGAGGACCGATTAATCACCAGAAGAGAGAGAAGGAAAACCACCTCCAGAGAGGGAAAAAACTCACAAAAACAAAACCCAAAAAACTCAGGAAAACAGAAACCCAAATATAACAAAACAAACAAAAAAAAACAACAACACAGAATCACCACCACCACCACCACCACCACCACCACCCTTCATTAGATTGCCATAAAGCGGGGAGGGGGTAATAGGAAAGATCACTGCTGTATATGCAGCTGTCTTGGCAAATATTATTTTGAAGGAAATTGGGGGAATAAACAGCTACGGAGAAATGCTGGTAACACTGTTGAGGGTGTAGAAATGAGTGGGTCCAGCTATTCCTACTCGCACCAGTCAGGGAAGAAAAACCCAGAGATGCCTCCTGGGGGTGTGGAATGGGGGAATCACCTTGCCTTCTCATTCTGAGCCCAGGTAGGTTTTAATAAACCTCTAACTGAGACTCTGTTACTAGGACTTAGCAGGAGAAATGAATCAGTCTAAGAATCTGGATTCCCAGGAACTAGAAATTATATCCTTTACTTAACTTAAAATCCACCTTCAAATTAATATTTGAAGTGAACGAGGATTGTAAATTTGTGCAAATATTAATACCCCCCACTACAACTACATAAAGACTTAATTTCAAATAATACTGTCAAGTAATCTCCTCCTAAACCTAGCTGCAATTAAACTTGTCCTCCTAAAAAACAGGACATATCTGCCAAGAGAGCTTTCAGGATCATGAATAATTTTTTTTCAAGGCTTGAAGCAAATGCAATCATAAAAACACATTAAGACGAAGAAGAAAGAATAGAAACACAAAACAATACCTATTTTTTACCTGAGCAAAACTGAATAAACAAACAATTACGATGGGCTTGGGTGAGTTAAGATAATGATTTCTGACACCTCAACTTTTTATTTTTACCTGAGGTCGTATTTGCAGCATCTTGGCTCCTGCCATGACGATTTGCTTCTAGCCATTGGTACAAAACTACATAATGTAACAGAAACAAAAAAAGCTTTATGAACAAACAAAAGAGCAAAAAAAATTGACTTTGAAGAATGGAAAATGAGAATAAAAAAATTAAACAAAAGCAATCAACATGAAACATCAACAGCAATGGAATGTAACTTAACACCAATAGTATGCAGCTTATAAACTAGTAATAAGAAAGGAAAGAGAACAGGTAATTATATTTTACTAGAGGCTCGATGACAAAATGTGTGCAAGGGCCTTGGCCCAGCTCCTGCCTGCCACCGCCGTGGGCCTGACACCTCTGCCCCGGCCTCTGCCCACTGCAGCTTTGTCTGGAAGGACATCCAGTCTAATTAGCATATTACATTTCTATTATTATAGACTGTAATAAGTGAAATGCTATTTAAACATCTATAACTGTTATTCAAATGCGGAAAAACATACATCCTTTTCTTAATAGTAATTTGAAGAGAAATATCAGGAGAAAGCTTATGTTTCTACTAGAGGCCCGGTGCACGAATTCATACATGGGTGGGGTCCGGCCAGCCTGCCCTGATTGGGGTGATCAGGGTGGGCCAGCCAAGAGGAGCTTTGGTGGTTGACCAGCTGGCCCTGCTCTTGATCAGGAGGCAGGGGGAGCATGATCCGGGAGGGGCCAGCTGTGGGGAGGAGCTGTGGGCAGTTGGCCAGCCAGCTCCGCCCCCTGGTCAAACTCCTAGTTGAACTCCCAATCGAACTCCTGGCCAAGAGGACAATTTGCATATTAGCCTTTTATTATAGAGGGCTAGAGGCCCGGTGCATGAATTTGTACACGAGTGGAGTCCGGCTGGCCTGCCCTGGTCAGGGCGATCAGGCCGGGCCAGCAGGGGGAAGGGACCATAGGTGGTTGGCTGGCAGGCCCTATCCTGGATCAGGTGAGGGGGGGGGTGTCCAGTCAGAGCAGAGCCGGCCATGGGGAGGGGTCGCGGGAGGTTGGCAGATAGTCCCACCCCCTGGTCGTACTCTAATCAAACTCCCGGTCGAGGGGACAATTTGCATATTACCCTTTTATTATATAGGATCATTATATAGGATAGTCAGGTATAACCAAGTATGATAGTAAGACTAAATTAAAAATTACATCCCAACCTCTACACACCTATCAGAATGGCTGAAGTCCAAAAAACTGACTTGCTGACAAGTATACAAGTGACAGAACTCTCATAAATTGGTGGTGAAAATGCAAAATGCTACACAGCCACTTTGGAAGACAGTGTGGCAGTTTCTTACAAGGCTAAACATAGTCAGTCTCATCGTATGATCCTGTAGCCTCAGTATAATCTGGAGGAAAACATCAAACTCCAAGAGGAGACATCTACAATATACCTCATGAATACTTGTCAAAACTGTCATGATTATCAAAGACCAGGGAAGCTTGGGGAACTGCGATGGCCAAGAGGAGCCCCGGAGCCATGAATGATGAGTGAGTGTAACGCGGCACATTGGATGGGATCCTCCCAGCCCAGAAAGGACATTAAATAAACACTCAGGGGTCTGAACAGAGTACAGACTTTAGTTAATAATGTACCAGGATGGATTAATTGTAACACGTGTATCATACTGCTAGAAGATGGGAAAACTTCATATGTGGACCAGGGGTGAGGGGTGTAGGAACTATGTACTATCTCCAGTTTTCAGTAACTCTAACACTACTCTAAAAACCACATCTGCTTTAAAAATCACATTCCAGCCGAACCCGGTTTGGCTCAGTGGACAGAGCATCGGCCTACGATCTGAAAGGTCCCAGGTTCGATTCCGGTCAAGGGCATGTACCTTGGTTGCGGGCACATCCCCAGTAGGGGGCGTGTAAGAAGCAGGTGATCCGATATTTCTCTCACATCAATGTTTCTAACTCTCTATCCTTCTCCCTTCCTCTCTGTAAAAAAATCAATTAGAAAAAATCACATTGCAACATTTAAGATGAGGACAAAAGCATATAAGTATATTTGATATTATAAGAGGTCTACCTTTTGTAAATCACTCTTTGCAAGCGTAAGCTGAAGTTTGCTCGGTACCAAGGTTCCACTTTAATCAACTCTCCTCATAAGCACTTCTTACTAAGAAGTGCCAACTCTGGGAGGAAAGCTGACTGGAGGGAGGACCAGGCTACGGCAGCATCCCCCTCAGAGCTCGGTAACGGGGAGGCACTGAAGAGCGTTACGGCTCCTGGTCGCCAGGCTGGTGCGACTCAGTGGCTGAGCGTTGACCCAGGAGGCCACGGGTTGATCCCCAGCCAGGGCAGAAGCTGGGGTTGCTGGCTCAATCCCCTGGGAGGGGCGTGCAGGGGGCAGCTGATAGATGACTTTTCTCTCATCGATATTTCTATCTTTTTATCCCTCTCCTTTCTTCTCTATAAAAAAAAAAAATCAATGAAAACGTATTTTTTTTAAAAACTTTGCAGGGGGAGGGGGGCAGGCTGGAAGTGGTCAATGGGGGGAAAAGGGGGGGACACATAATACTTTCAACAATAAAGATTAAAGAAAAAAAAACACCTTCTGGATGTTTTTATGGGTTACCTAAATGTCTACAGCTTTTTGACATCTTTGCAGAGATGTCAGCATCTCCTTTAAAGAGTCGAACAACGCAGGGTCCCAAAGGCCAGGGGAAGCTGCTCCGGGGCCCCGGAACTGACGGAATAACGAGAAGACTAAAAGCACCGCAGTCACCAGGGAGGCGGTTTGGATCTTAGGGACGGTCAGGACTGGGGCCTGACACCCGTCCCCAGGGGCAGAGAGAGGCCCAGAGCAGACGGGCCTCTCACCGGCCCCGCACACGTGGGTGACGCCTGGCTGAGAGCGCCCCGCGTGAGAGCACACCCAGCCGATCTGCTTCAGGATCTGCCCTCCTCTGCGAGGCAAACGACGGTTATTGGTACTGGCATGAAAGAACCCAGGAAGCAGACCGCACTCATTAAATATACAGTACTGGTATTTCCCCTTTCCAGTTTGCAGGAATGATGACTACTCGTTAGAGGAGAGAGTAGTCGTGGTAGAACATGACACAAAAATCTCCCCATTTGGCCCTAACTGGTGTGGCTTACTAGTAGCGGATAGATCATCCGCCTGCGGACTGACGAGTCCCAGGTTCGATTCCAGTCAAGGGCACAGGCTCAAACCCCAGTGTGCAGGAGGCAGCCAATCAATGATTCTCTCTTATTGATGCTTTTCTCTCTCTCCCTTTCCCCTCCTCTCTGAAATCAGTAAAAATAAAAATAATAATACACACACACACACACACACACACACACACAGGAAATCTCCCCATTTGGAAAAGCAAGCATCACTCTCACAAAAATGAGACACAAAGTAGGGAAAACAATCCACTAACTGGTCTAACAGAATAGGCTCTTATCTAAAGCCCACTGGGTCCCGATTAAGGTGAAAACTCTTGGCTGTGTTCAGGGTATCACTAGGAGTGTTTACCATTCGTTCCAATTACTTCAAAGAGTCCCTGTTTCTGATTTCATCAGAGAAAATGAGAGAGAAAAAATGAAAGTCATTCCAGGCCAATCTACTCTGGCCAGTGATCCGGAGAACTGTAAGCAATGGTGTTGGAGTGCTGAGAACACCCTCTCCTCGCTGGGGCTGGGAGCAGGAGACCTGGCCTTTGGTGGCTCCACGCTTCCTCTCACCGGCACTGGGGATGGGGCCCTAGCCCAGCTCCTCGCCACAGCTGAGGCTTTCTAGAGCCTGTGCGTGCGGCTGCAGGTAGAGGGGGATTTGTGATGAGTGACCTTGGAGCTGCCCCTCAGCCTGGCGGCCCAGTTACAGATTTCTTCCCTGATCTCCTCTCTGAACCTTCGCACTCCTCAGTGAGTTCCCTCCCTCATTATCCGTTTCCACCGCAGACTTCTTCTGCCACCGCATTTCTCTACAAAGCAAGGTCAAGTCTCACGGTATTTCCCAATCTGCCTGTCCCTGAAGGATACCACAGAAGTCTAGATGTTTTTTTAAAAAGTTTGTTGACAGCCGAAACCGGTTTGGCTCAGTGGATAGAGCGTCGGCTTGCGGACTGAAAGGTCCCAGGTTCGATTCCGGTCAAGGGCATGTACCTTGGTTTCGGGCACATCCCCAGTAGGGGGTGTGCAAGAGGCAGCTGATAGATGTTTCTAACTCTCTATCCCTCTCTCTTCCTCTTTGTAAAAAATCAATTATATATATAAAGTTTGTTGATAGAAAAAGAGGAAAATAGATGGGAAATTTAAAAAGGTCATTAATCTATTCTGCCCTGTACCTTTTTTATTTTAAAACACATACAAAACCACACACACACACACACACACACACACACACACACACACACACACAGGGTAATATGGACAAAATACTCTGAGTGACAATGCTCCCCAGCACTTGGATAAGGCGAGGGGAGGAAATGGAGAACTCTGATGCTGCCCATGAACTCCATGCTGAGGGGGAAGGAGGGGATGTGGTGATGCGGTAACTCTTCTTCGTTATATCTGTCCACACAGGTTTGCAAAGACTTAGCCTGAACTGGCATGAGCTGGGGTTGGGAGACAAAATGCTCAACAGCAGTGAGTCCTGCAAGACAGGCTGACCGGGGAAAGAGAAATGGGGAGGCCTGTGGAAGGTTACGGGTTGGAAAGGAAAATGAAGGGGCACGACTGTGGCATTCCCTTGTGCATTCACAGGGGGCCGTCCTCTTCCAAGCAGATCCCCGAGGAGGCACAGTTACCATCTACCCTGGTGATTCTGGCACTATTTAAGTCATCTCCGAGCGGGCGGCCTGGGAGTAGAGGCCTGATCATCACCATCCCAGCTAACACAGCGTTTACTACTTTTGACATATGTGTACCCCTTCTATAATTTTCATAACGCTGAGTACCCCTTGTCAAAAAAAAAATGGATGTATTTTATTAACAATCAAAATATACTTATTTCTTCTTTTTTTGGTACATACACAAAATAATAATAACGAAAAATAAAATTATGCATAATAAAATATAAATAAAAATTATATTATAAATAACATTTATTTGCACACCAGACCATCTCACACCTCACAAGACTGTCTTGACTTGACTCATGAGAACGTAGAATTAGGCGCAGCTAAGCACGGTGCAGTGCATATCCCCACCAAACTCTTCCCGCACCCCTGGGGGTACGCGTACCACACTTTGGGAAACACTGCTATAGGGCATTGTTATTCCAAGTATTCTACAGATATCAGCTCATTCCATCATCATAATTATTCGATGAAGTAGGTACTATTGTTATCCTCAGACACAGAAACAGAAGCACAATAAGTGTAACTAACTTGTCCAATGTCAGACAACTAGAAAACTCAAACCTAAGCAATCTGACTCCAGAGCTTGTGCTCTTCATGCTACATATGAGGTCATCTCAGGAAAAGATATTTCAGGCAGGGGAAGAAGCAAGTGCAGAATCCCCGAGGCAGCGATGAACTTGTCACCGCTGAGATGCAGCAAGAGGCAAGCACGGAAGATGTCAGAGAGGCAACCAGGAGTCAGATAAAACAGGCACCTTGAACAGAACGGTGAGAACTTTCGATTTTATGCTGAGTGTTATGGGAAGCCACTGCAGCGTTTTAAACAGGGAAGGGGATTTGTTTTAGAGGGATCACCCTGGCAGCTGAGAGAACAGACTGCAGTGGGTGAGAGTGAAATAAAAAGACCTTCTGCAATAATCCAGGCAAGAGGTGATGGCAGAATGGATTCAGGAAACAGAGTTAGGGTGGTGAGAAGTAGTAAAATTCTAAATAATGCTGAAGGCATGAAAGATATGACTTGCTGACAGATTAGATGTGAGAGAACGGAGCTGTCAAGAAGGAGATCATGATTCTACAATTTTTGGTCTGAGCGCCTGGAGGAAGTGTAGCTATTTACTGAAAAGAGGAACAAAGGAGAAGGAGGGGGTTTTGGTTTTGGGGGGTTGGAATGCGAGTTCATTTTGAATACGTTAGGATCTAAGAAACCTATTAGATATCCAAGTGGAATTTTTGAGTACGCATTTAGATTTATTAATTTAAAATTCAGGGGGAGCCCTGGGTGGCGGGGCTCAGTTGGTTGGGCATCATCCCTTGCACCAGGACGTTGCTGGTTCGATTCCTGGCCAAGGTTCCAGGCTTGATCCCAAGTAGGGGACATGCAGGAGGCAGCCAATCCATGTTGCATTCTCACACCAATGCTTCTATCTCTCTCACCCACCCTCTCTCTCTCTAAAAATCAATAAACTATTATTAAAAAAATAAAATTCAGGGGGAAAGCCAGAAATTCAGGGGTGAATAACAAATAGATGATATTTGCCGAAACTGGTTTGACTCAGTGGATAGTCAGCCTGCGGACTGAAAGGTCCCGGGTTTGATTCCAGTCAAGGGCATGGTACCTTGGTTGTGGGCACACATAGATGATATTTAACATCACAGGGTTGGATACGATCACCTAGGAAATGAATGTAGATGAAGACAGCAGGGCCAGGGTTAGAGCGCCAGGGGGCTTATATATATATATACATACACCGTATTTGCCGGCATATAAGACGATTTTTTGGCCCTGAAAAATACCGTATTTGCCGGCGTATAAGAGACTGGGCGTATAAGACGACCCCCTAACATTTCCACTCAAAATACAGAGTTTGTTATATACTCGCCGTATAAGACTACCCCCCACTTGGAGGTATATTTTTCAGGGCCAAAAAATCGTCTTATACGCCGGCAAATACGGTAATAAGAGGTTGGGTAGAGGATGAGGAACTGGCAGGAAGGTAAATGAGAAAAAGGAGCCGGCAAGAGGGAGAAGAAAAAGAGAAAAAACCAAATAGAAGCATGGCTGTCATGGAAGCCAAGTAAAGACTATGTTTTAACAAGGAGGAAGCTGATAATATGAAGACACTGTGACCTTAACCAAGAGGCTTCTGTGGAGTGGTGGGGTGAAAGCCAGTGTGGAGCTGTCCAAGAAAGAACGCAAGGGAGGAAGTAGAGGCAGAAAGTATAAGCAACTCCCCTGAGGGCTTCCGCTGGAAAGATGAGAGATGGAGGAGAACATGGGGTTGAGGGAAGGGTTCTGGGTTTGGTTTTTAAAGATAGGAGGTATTAACTCACTCAAGTAAACTTCCTGTGTGCCAGGAGCTCAGGGCAAAGACCAGTCGAATTCTAAATAGGCACCGTGCGTCCTAACACCAAGCACACAACACAACAGGGGCTATTTCATTGCAAAAATCGCCTAACCACAGACCTCTGATAACGAGGAATAAACAAAGCAAGTGTTTTGCTCCTAATCCATGCTTGTCATACTGTCAGTGTAGGTAGCTTGACATCAATGAAGTAAAGTAAAGGGAATCAAATAGTATTAAGCATAATAAACTGGGGAACTGAATCAGACAATTAGCCTGCTTGCTTCACGAGGAAATTACAGCTTCACACGCTCCCCTGGGCATCCTCCACCCTAGGAACCTAATCCTCCTAAGCCAGCAGGAAGGAACATTATGGGGGAGGAATAAAACCAGCAGGAGAGTCCTCTGCTGGGCGCATGGGCAGTAGGAGCCAAGATGGTGCAGGGGGTGGGGGGTGGGGGGTGAGGTGCTCCTACTCTGAGGCATGCGCAGTAGGAACTAAGACATGCCCACAGAGGCCCGCCAGTCTAGCCTGGAAAAAAGATAGAATTGGATAAGGGACACACACCCCCTGCCCCTCCCCCGCATCCCCTCAAGATCTAGGAAATAAACTGGTTAAGGGGTGGCCCCAGCGCCAGCCTGGGAAAGATTAAGAAGTTGATGGGAGCCGAAACCCGTTTGGCTCAGTGGATAGAGCGACGGGCTGCAGACTGAAAGGTCCTGGGTTCGATTCCGGTCAAGGGCATGTACCTTGGTTGCGGGCACATCCCCAGTAGGGAGTGTGTAGGAGGCAGCTGATTGATGATTCTCTCTCATCGATGTTTCTAACTCTCTATCCCTCTCTCTTCATCTCTGTAAAAAAATCAATAAAATATATTTAAAAAAAGAAAAAGAAGAAGTTGATGGGTTGGTTTGAAAGGATGTCTGGCTCTTCCCAAGCCTGAGACAACATTACCCAAGTTTTAGAAAGTATTCTCTCGAAAGGGGGAGACAACGATATAAAACACATTAAAAAAGAGAGAGTGTGTGTGTTCTTTCTTTCTCTGGATTGTTGGTTTGTGCCGCTTTCTCTCCAGGGCAGCCGTGTGCCCCCCTCAGCAGCCCCCAGGGGTGGGTGTGGGCACACGCCCCGGCTGTGGTGGGAACAGAAGCTAAGTTTGCTGGATGAGGACATGGACCAGAAGGAACCAACGGTGCCACACGCCAGGACAGCGGCCCCGTTCCCGGACCTGATGAAGACAGACGGAACTTTTTCAGAGCAGACGGAGCCAAAGGCAGGACGGGCTTTGTGCTTACTCCGGCCTCAATGAGCCTCCCCTCCACTTCACCCCTCCCACACCCGGGTCTGCACAGTGCTTTCCTTCAGACTCAGCGAGAGAACCCCATTTCCACCGGCAACGATCCCTTTTGTAATAAAGTAAGAAACACACGTTTAACGTCACTGAAGTATTGTAACCGGCATCATGAAACTCTCTAAGAGGAAAGGTTCCATAACTTTTTAGGTTGATACTCAAATAAATATCAGGTGTTCATCAGTGCTTCATAGGTGATTCTGATTACTCTGGAGAATATGTAAGTGATTTCCAAATAATAATTATAGGCAAGAAAGCAAGGTTCTAGTTCTGGTTGACTATCTGGGGTCTAGTAGCGTGGGACAAATCACAATTTCTTTAAGGTTCCCTCACATATAAAATAGGAACATTTCGTTACTATAATAACAATGCATTATTAGTAAGATTATTAGGTATCTATCTTATGAGATTCACTTATCCAATTATTTGTGTGGAAGCACGTTAATGTTATCATTCATGTTGCATTTAGTGATATGTAAAACAAACTCTCCCCCACTGCCAAAGGGACCCCCCGAGGGGCACCTGCTGCCTTTCGGGAACAAAGGAAAGCCACCTACAAATGAAATGTTTATATCTAACAAGTCATACTATAGCACTAGAGTTCTGAGATGGTTCAAACGGACTCAAAGCAGCAGCTATATGCACACAGTTAAAACAGACCTTTCCTTCCATTTCCCTCCATTCCTTTTCGCTGACAATACTCTCTCGCACCCATACAAAACATTGACCTAGGGAGTCAGAAGCACGAGCAACCCAATTTAGTTCACATAGGGGCACCAATCAATGTTTCCTCTTACCCTGTTTTTTTTTTAAAAAAATCCTACTTTAGAAAGCAACCAAGTTCTCTAAAAGAAAGATATAAGCTGCTAGGCAGGGAAGGGGTGCATCTATTTCACGAACATGGCCTAACGCAATTTTATTCTAACAGCAAAACAGGGCAAAAACAGTGTTAGTAAGGACACTCACTGGGGAAGAGAACCTTCCTACACAAATCAAGCAGAAGCATTATTCTCCCAACAACTACTTGAAGTTGTTGGCACCAAAATGCTAAGCAAAAACAACCTGTAAGTCTCTCTGCATCTGCATGGCTTTCGATTTTAATTAAAAATCTGAAGACGGGCTGAAACCGGTTTGGCTCAATGGACGGAGCATTGGCCTGCAGACTGAAGGGTCCCGGGTTCGGTTCCGGTCAAGGGCATGTACCTTGGTTGCGGGCACATCCCCTGTAGGGGTGTGCAGGAGGCAGCTGATCAATGATTCTCTCTCATCGATGTTTCTAACTCTCTATCCCTCTCTCTTCCTCTCTGTAAAAAAATCAGTAAAATATATTTTTTAAAATCTGAAGACAGACATGACTTGTAGGCATCACTCAAGGGGAACCGAGGAGGCATCCCAGTCTGCACACCTCACACAACTCTACCAAGTCCGAGGTCAACATCTTCGATGCCCATTTCGAGAGACTGAAACTGGATAGAGGCTGAGGCGTTCCCCCAAAGTCACACCCCTGGAAGCAGGGGAAATGCTGCCGCAAAGCCCCGTCTCCTCACCCCTGGACCGCTGCCCACAGGACACAGCATGGCAGCCACGGGGCATCTCTCTGACTTAGAGCCGACTGAACCCCACGTCCTTGCAGGAGGGAGGTCAAACTCCCAAGCACCTCCCCATCCACTCACGGAACTAGATTAACCTCTCCAGGAGCACGGCAGTGGAGCAGTGGAGGGTGTAATTCAAAGTAAAAATAACTCAAAGGCATAAAGCTCAGCACTGACATATATAATAAAAGCAGAAGAAGAGCTTCCTTCTAAGAAAAGGAAAAAAAACCTAAAGGCCATTTGTAGCTCTCACTCCACTTGGTCTTTCTATAGCACTTGACACTCCAACCCCCTTGTTCCCTTGTGTGCTGTGACACCAACCTCTTCAAGTTATTTTGTGTCAATGATCTTATTCCTTTGTTGGACAAATGTATTATGAGATGGTTGGACAAATGTATTATGAGGTGGGAAAAGGGTAGTGTCTGTCTCTCTTGAAGGCGGTGGACACTCCCACTGATAAGCACCGTAAGGAAATACAGCTTATATAACATGACAAGGAGATATGAGAGATGGAACCTGGACCAATATGAAGGAACGCTTTCCTGTCTCTAGACCTTATTCCTCTGGGCCTAGACTACAAGTGGTCCAGATAATGACTCCCCTCACCTGAGGGAGGAAAAGAACCCCTGCCGTGTGGAGGCAGACCCTGGTTTCAGCGACTAGGCAAGCCTCCCGCTGGGAACGAACTCAACTCTGCCAAGGGCCCCAAATGACCAACTGATTCTGCGAGCAGCGAGAGCAACCACATACGTCTTCTCCTAAACTGGTTACGTTACTTTCCATTTAAGATTTCCTCCTGTTAGTCTGTAAGAACTCTGCGGAGTTTTTACACTCTCGGCCGTAAGAAATTTGAGGCCAGCACAGTGGAGAAGAGAGAGCGCTGTGCTCCCCCAAATCAGCACAGTGGAGAGAGAGAGAGCACTGTGCTCCCACAAACCAGCACAGTGGCAGCAGCAATGCTGGTGAGATTCACAGGTGGTAGCAAGATCTGGCGTTGGAAAGTCCAGCTGCCCGTATCCAAGTTGTTATTTTCTCTTTCCCACTAAGTCGCAGGGACTGAGCAGTTAATAAGGGAGCTTGCTGTTGCCTCCATGGTTTCCTCTTTTTCTACTGCTCTCTGTGTATTTGTGTTCTGCTGGGCTCTGTCTGCTCATTCTTTCTTACTCCATGCCAGTGGCTCTCAACCTTTCTAATGCCGAGACCCTTTAATACAGTTCCTCATGTTGTGGTGACCCCCAACCACAAAATTGTTTTTGTTGCTTCCTCATAACTGTAATTTTGCTACTGTCTGGAATTGTAATGTAAATACCTGTGTTTTCCGATGGTCTTAGGCTCTACAGCACCAGTTCTCAACCTGTGGGTCGAGACAGGTTGAGAACCACTAGCAGGGTCGCCTACGACCATGGAAAACACAGATATTTACATTATGATTCATAAAAGTAGCAAAATTACCGTTATGAAGTAGCAACGAAATAAAATGGGATGGAAGAAGTCTCTTCTAGCATACGAGGTGTTTTCTGTAATAAGGAGGGCTCAATATTCTCTAATGTGGGGAAAGAGCCTTAGCTTTTCTGTTCCTGGGGCATAAATGTAGCATGACTAAGCCGTCTGTGACCTTGGGTAACCGACTCAGTCTTTCTGTGTTTCCCAAGAGGAACATGGCAGTGATGAGTAAAGTTATGTCATAAAAAATGTGTCATGAGCAGTATAAAGGTTTTGTCAAAATCCTCCTCCAAATGTTAGGAAAAGTGAGCACAACAGCAAGCATGTTGAACAGCGTTCTTGACGTACAGAGTTAGCTCTCCGCTTGCTGGCACCCATTTTTCATTACCCACCACCCACACCAAACTTCCCAGTACTATGAATCTACTAGTGTTACCAGGTACTGTCTTGTTGTGGGAAATGCCCTTTAGTTACTAATGTAAGACAACATATGCAGTATTTCCAATAAGCATTGTAAAAGCCAGGGGGGGGGGGAAATCTGTTCATACATGTGGGGGTATGAGGGTATCTGAATAGAAGGTAACGCTGAATTAAATACAATATACATATAATTATTACCCAAAGCCCACGATAGGGTTAGCTCTTGGTGATGGATATGCTGGGGGTGTTGGCAAATGTATCTACCATTGTAGTATGGCACAGAGCCGTTTCACGGCCCTAAAAATCCTCTGTGCTCTGCCTATTCACCCCTCCTCGCCCTCAAACTCCATAGTTTTGCCTTTCCCAAAGAGTCATATAGTTGGAATCAGACAGTATAAAGTCATTCCAGGTTGCCTTCTTTTTGTAGTAATATACATTTAAGGTTCCTCCATGTCTTTTGGTGGATTATAGCTCATTTCTCTTTAGCACCAAAAAAAATGATGTCCCATTGTCTAGATGTGCCACAGTTTATTTATCCATCCATCTACTAAAGATTACCTTGGTTGCTTCCAAAGTTGACAATATGAATAATGCTGCTAGAAACATCTCTGGTTAGTATTTGTGTGGATAGAAGTTTTCAAATCCTCTGGATAAATACCAAGCAGTTTAATGGATCTCACAGTAAACTATGCTTTGTTTTATAAGAAACTGTCACACTGTCTTCTAAAGTGGCTGTAGCACTTAGCTTTCCCACTGGCAATGAATGAGAGTTCTTAAATATTTACTATTTTACTTAAATAGTATATTTATGTTGTCAGCCTAGGTGACAGTGCCTGTCATCATTACAGATACTTTTTGAGTCATTAACACATGACTATATTGATTATAAAAGGTTATATATAAGTTATCATATTATTTAATACTAGAGGTCTGGTGCTCGAATTCGTGCACAGGGGGAGTCCAGCCGGCCCACCCCAATCAGGCTGATCAAGCTGGCTAGCTGGGGGAGGGACCTTGCAAGGTTGGCTGGCCAGCCCCGCCCCCTGGTTGAACTCCCAGCTGACCTTCAGGTCGAGGGAACAATCTGAGTATTAGCCTTCTATTATATGGGATATATAAACTCAGGAATGACATATCTATTTACCTAAATGACAGCAAAAATGGTCTAATCTGTGGGATACAGGATGGGTTTTCTTAATTAAGAATTACAAATGGAAATGACTCACAATGGGAAGAATTCTTAGAGACCAAAGAGGAAATCACTTCCAACGCCCCACCTGGTAATTTCTCTAGCTCAGCATAGTATAACCATTCAACCTGTGGCTCACCTCACAATGCTAGAGTCGCCCTGACCTCTCCTTCCCTCCTATTCCCCACATCTAATCAGTCACTCCATACCTATTTACCCCCTATTTTTCTTAAATCTATCCAACTCTCTCCATTCCCACGGCTACCGTATTGGCCCAATGTCATCTCTCATCTGAATCATTACAAATGTCATCACCTTTTAACTGCCCGTAGGCTTATTCCTGCCAATTCCTACTCCATCAAGTAGCCAAGAAGTCTTTCTAAATACAAATCTGATGTCACTCTCCTTCAAAACAATAGTGCTTCATTATCCTAAGGATAAATCTCAAATTCCTCAGCATAGCTTCAGAATGTTTCACAATCTAACTGCTTATGCCTTAGCCCTTTCAGTGGAATTTTCCATATCCTTTTGTATTCTGAGCGCCAGCCATGCAGAAACCACTAGCTGCTCACCATATGTACTGTGCGCTCTCAAATTAGCCTACTTTTACATATGCTGTTCTTTCTGCCATAAACATTTTTTTCTAGCGTTGCCACACCCTCTTACCCCGATCCCACCTGCAAATTCTTTGGCTATCCTTCAGATCTAAGCTTACAGCCATTTCCTCTGGAAAAGCTTGCTGCTCCATGAGGGTAAGGGTGATATCTTGGTCACTACTGAACCCCAGCACCTCCACAGTACCTAGTAAATAAATATGAATTCAAGGACCATTTACTAAGTAAATGTACAAGTATGAGCACAGGCTAGCTGAAAGAGCGTGTGATTGTTCCTGGCTGTGTAAAGATTTTTATCTTACATGTACAAATGCCAGGATAATGCTTCAATAGTGGTATGAAGGTCGTTTAAGATTTGCAATTGTAATTACACTGAAATTCTTAGTTAAAATTATCATTTACTATTATTGTAAGAAGTATTTGTTTCTTTTACAATATGAAACAGAAATAGCTGAGAAATAAAAGAGGAAGATGCATTATGAATTTGTTCTCCTGCAAGGCCATTCCAGATACACATAATTCTGCAGATATACTTACGTGGTGGATAAATTTTATTGCATAAATGTTTGTTAAATTATACTTTTGAGAGAGAATGTAATATGTCAAATTATTTTATAATTTTTTTCAATTTTTTTCTTGTGGTAAAATGCACATAACATAAAACTTACCATCTTAACCATTTTTAAGTGTACAATTCAGTGGCATTAAATACATTCATAATGTGCAATCATCACCACCATCCATCTCCATAACTCTTTCATCTTGTAAAACTGAAACCCCGTACCCACTAAACAATGGCTCCCATTCCCCCCACCCCCTACCCTCTGGCAACCCCCATTCTGCTGTGTTTCTGACTTTGAGTACCTTATAGAGGGAAAATTATATTGTATCTTTTTGTGACTGGCTTATTTCCCTTAGCATAATGTGCTCAAAGTGTACCCACATTGTAGCATTTTGAAAAACTTTCTTCCTGCCGAAACCGGTTTAGCTCAGTGGATAGAGCACCTGCCTGTGGACTGAGAGGTCCCGGGTTCGATTCCGGTCAAGGGCATGTACCTTGGTTTGCGGGCACATCCCCAGTACGGGGTGTGCAAGAGGCAGCTGATCGATGTTTCTCTCTCATCGATGTTTCTAACTATTTATCCCTCTCTCTCCCTTTCTCTCTATAAAAAAATCAATAAAAAAAACTTTCTTCCTTCTTAAAGCAGAATAATATTTCATTGTAGGTATAAACCACACTATTCTTATCCATTCATCTATCAGTGGATACAGGGTTGTTTCCATGTGATGAATATTATGAATAATGCTGCTATGAACACTGGTATGCAAATATCTCTTTAAGAGTCTGCTTTCAATTCTTCTGGGTATATACTCAGAAGTGGAATTGCTGGATCACATGGTAATTCTATTTTTAATTTTTTTGAGGAACCACCATACTGATTTCGACAGCAACTGTACCGTTTTACATTCCAACCAACAGTGCACAAGGGCTCCGATTTTCCCACAGCCTCACCAACATTTGTTGTTTCCTATTCTTTTAATAGTAGGCTGTGTAAAGATTTTTATATTACATGTGCGGTGCTTTTAGGATGAGTTTTAAAGGCCTTTCCATTTTGTATGAATGAATGAACAAAAATCCAACCATTTCAGACTTTGTTCAATTCTATAAAAATAATCAGTAAACTGTGATTTAGAAAACGATGTTACATAGAAATACTTTTTCCACCAAGACTGAACTGGTGGTGAATAGACTGTTCAAAATTCTACACTGTCAACCAGCAAATACATTCAGTTCTTGCTTTGAGCTTAACCAAGCGTATTAGGAATGTAAGAAAATGATTAGTAATGATTTTTCCTCACTGCTTATAGAAAAAAATTCTTGGGAGGGCAATAATTCAAGCTGGCAGAGAGACAACTGTATCACAAAATAGAGGCTACACAGTCTTTTTAAAAATAATTTAAATATATGCAAAACCATTCTTTCAGAAAATAAAGCTTATGCTTTTCACGTGGAAATATGAGTGTAAAGTAGGTGAGCAGGTTAGCCTTATTTCTCGTGCAGTCTCTGAACCTGCTTCTCCTGCTGATAGTAACTAAAATATGTCATTTATTTATATTCATTTCCTATAATGATGCACAACACAATTTCTGTGTTAGTGTATTTCACTGGAAAAAAAAAAAGAGTTGGGCCCAAGCCATTAAGAAGCTTTGGCCTTTTTTATTTTGCCCACTCCTTCATTAATTTGATATCACATTATGGATGTCCTTGGTCACTGGTCAGTTCTTCGGTTGCAGAAAAATACACTATTTGTGTGTCCTTCAAGAGCCCAATCACATAAGCAATTACCACTACTATTTGCCTACTCAAGAGCTGGTTATGGATTTGTATATTACTTCATTTCTTTCCTTTGCGTCTGGTGCAACTCATGCTTCTCTGCGTCTTTCTGTCTCACACTGTCTTCTCTGTATTTGCTTTTCTTTCCTACCTCCTCAGTTATTTACGTTGCCCCCGCAGGCTGGTGGAGTGGAGGGTGTGCGGATGGAGCGCCTCCCCTCAATCCAGCTCTGCTCGTGCTCATGGGTCAGCAGCCTGGGTCCCCGGGGGAGATCGTGGGCAGGCCCCGCAGTGGGAGCAGCGCTGAGAGAAAGGTAGGGAGAGGAGGCCTGGTAACTGAGGCTCAGGGAGTTAGACCTCTCAGGTCAGGTTCTCTCCTTACATAGTTCACTTTACCTTCTCTTCTACATGGGAAGTCTCTCTACCAGCAATCACTCCATAAATGCAGGAAACCCTGATTCAAATATTTTAGAAAATAACACTGCATAAATGGATAATTCGTAACATGCGAAACTTAAATAATCTTTAAAAGACCATGCTGTCCGGCCAGCATGGCTCAGAGGTTGAGCAGCGGCCTGTGAACCAGGAGGTCATGGTTTGATTCCCGGTTAAGGCACATGCCCGGGTTGTGGGCTCAATCCCCACTGTGGGGCATGGAGGAGGCAGCCGATCAATGATTCTCTCTCATCACTGATGTTTCTATCTCTCTCTCCCTCTCCCTTCTTCTCTGAAATCAATAAAAAAAAAATTTTATGATTATGCAGTCCATCCTTCTCCCCCATTTACAGCAAGCAAATCTTTCAAGTTTTAATCAAGCTTTTTAAAACCGTATACTACCCTCCCTTCTCAAACTAACTTAAATCGCCTTAATTCCACACTCACCGCACCATAATTAACCAGCATAGCTAGTTTTCTTTTTTTTTCTCTCTCTTTTTCCCATCCGTTTTGCTCCATGCTGTGCTAATTTAACCTTGCCTTGGTAAACAAGAAAATGGTCCACACTGACAGGCTCTAGCTGCAGCGACTGCAGCTGGCCTGTGTGCAAACCAATTTTGTTCCCTCTTTATCCTGGCAGGGAACCCTGCCCTAGAATTGGTCTGGGACTAATCAGCATTAAAACCCGTGTCAGAAAGGTGGCTGAAAGCAGACACCGAGCAGGGCCGGGTAATGAGGCTGTTTCGGAGACAGACCAGGATGAACGCAGCTGCTGGGTACAAACCTGGGCGTTTTGCTCATGACAAACGGGCCCAGCTTCTCTCTGTGCCTTGGTATTTCTCTGGAAACGACGTGGAAAGAGGACCGGAGAGAAAAGAGATGCACCAAATCTGCTTCGGAGATGATGGGTGCCTGGTGACTAGCCAGAAAATGTTACTTACTTCAGATGGTAGCAAATGGGAAAAAGAAAGAAATGCCTCCTTCGCCACTCTCTGAAGCTGAAAATACTGTATGGCTTTCCTCTGGGTATTTAGGCGGCATAGTTTTCAAAGGAAGAATCTGAGGTACAAAAAAAATGGGAGATGTGCCTAACAGGATCCAGAGTAAATGTAAACAACTCTAACTTTTGTCTAAAAACTTGGTTGAATAATAAATTCTTCAGCATCAAATGATTAAATACTGGAGTGGTTGGTGTTTTTTTCTTTGTTTGTTTGTTTTTCACTCATCTGCTGGATTCAGTCTACAACTTTCAGTGTTTCACATTCATTTTGTATAGAATTTGAATGAGGATGAAGTATACTCAATCTTTCTATCCCATTGGCTAGACAAACACCTATTTAATAAAAGAGTAACATGCTAATTGACTGTACCTTTGTGACACCCATCAGCCAATCAGGAATGAGTATGCAAATTAGCCCAACAAAGATGTTGGGTTAATTTGCATACACAGGCACTGAGCAGCCAGGGGTGGGGCAGGATGCAGGCGTTCCACACAACCCCAGCCATTCTGGGCCTTTGGGCAGCATGGAAAGGCAGAAAGGCGGCTCCGAAAGGCGGCTCCAGCCAGAGCAAAGGCAGTGCTGGCAGCCAGGGGAAGGAAGGCCCATTCTTGCACAAATCTTTGTGCATCGGGCCTCTAGTTGTTTAATAACTTCATAAATACCCACCAAAGAAGGCCACAAGATTTCCCTACATGCCATCAGATCTGTGGGGCTGGTATAGAAGTCAAAAGAGTACAACCCATTTTGTCTGTTTACAAGGATTCTTGAAACATTGCTTTTTGTAAGTCTGCTCATACAGTTTTAATTAAATGACTAGCAAGTCAGTAACTGTAACAAATGTTCATGTATGGATTGAAGTTTTATATAATCACTTTATCAAAACATATTTCATATACCTTAACATTCACCCAATTAAAGTATACAGTTCAGTGGTTTTTAGTATATTCACAGAGTAGTGCAACCATCACCATTATCCACTTTTAGAACATTTGCTCACCCCAAAAAGAAACCCTGTACCCACCAGTAGACAGTGTTTAATACAGCAAGCCATCTCTATCTGCTAGGAGTGTGTGCTACCTTGTACAGTCATTTCTTGCCTTTGTCAACTGGAACCTGCCCTCCCCCCCAAAAAAAATTTAGAGCGTTTAGACAACACCTACAAAATCTCAAAAAATGTTTTCAAAATAAACTTTTTCTCTAGTTCAATCTTACTCGTGGAGCAGCTTGGGAAGATTCATTGCAAAAATAATTTATTTGCAGAAGAGTAGATTAACATTATCCAACTTACAGATTTCAAAACACATTGTGAACTTATCTGCAAAAGCCAGCTTCTTGCAGATATTCTGTATTGAGGCTCTATTAATAAAATTAGCTATAAAGTCCTATCAAACTTTTCGACCCTGTTTCCCAAAGATATGAACACACAATTTGGAATTATTGCAGTTTCAATTTTGAATTACTGCAGACACCTATTACTAATAAAAATGAAATACTTTTTAGTCAACCTGGAAGCACAAAACTAGGCAGGTAATTGTAGTGAAATGAATTTATTCTGTAATAAAAAACAAAACAAACCAGAAATATGTGAGCTCTATATGTAATTTAAAATTTTCTACTAGCCACATTTTTAAAATAGTAAAAAGAAACTGGAAAATTAACTGTAATAATATATTGTATTGAATCCAATGTATCCAAAATATTGCTTCAACTTGTATCAATATGCAAAAATTGTACTAAGATACTAATCCTTTGAAATCTAGTATTTTACAGCACAATTCACTTTGGAATAATCAAGTGTCAAGCGCTCAATAGCCACATGGGGCTAAGCGGCTCCAATACTGAGCAACACAGTCTCCGAGTCCTGAAGTTCCTCTTTCAATTCATCATTAAGAGTTGCCTTAGTTTAGGTATTTATCATCTCTTGCCAAAATTATTCCAGTGACTCTTAACCAGTCCGCTTGTCAACCCAGCCTCTGTACTGCTGCCAAAATCATCTTCTTAATATGCTAATATGCTAGTTTGATCATTATAATCCCCTGCAGAAAAGGCTTCGATGGTTCTTGACGGCATCCAAATTCCTTAGCTTATAAAATAAAACTTGGATTTGGCCTCTGACTGCCTCTCCAGTTCTACCCCCTACTTTCCCTGTTCTCACCCACGTTGGCTACAGTAAATTACTTGCTGTCATATGCATACCCCTTTCTGCCTTCACAAGTGTCTTACCACATTTTAAGACACTCCCCCCTCAATCCTTGCCAACGTAACACACATCTGCTCCCACTTCAGCGTTACATTCTCTGTGGCACTTTCCCCGCTCCCGCCAGGGAGAATTAGATGCACTCCGCGAACCTCCCGTTTACAGCATCTATCACATTTTGCAGTGGCGTCCAATTTTCCAAGGGTCTGGCTCTAACGTGATCAGGTCAGGCTAAAATCAGAGTCGAATTACTTTTGGAAATTTCTTACAAAAGCGTGTCATATTGGGAACGAAAATGTGCTGTAGCTTGCAGTCCTAAATGCATCGCCCTCTGGGAATTGGGCAGATCTCCATTTCATAGGTAAGAGAAATGTCAAAGCGGTTATGACTGGTATGAAATTTTAATTAGTAAGGTTGCTAAAATTATTTTTAGTGTCATCAGGACTCCTTTTCCAGCTCCCCGTGTCCCCCCCCAAAATCATTGGGATACTACCATCTAAGGAGTTTATTTTTCTCTTTAATCTTCTTGCTCTATTCTATCCCATTCTCGTCATTGAGATGAATGCTGCAATGATCAATTCTGATCATTTCTTTTTCCTCCCTCCCCCATCCTTCCAACCTTCTTTAGGTCAGGTGGGTGATAGCTAATTCTTGATGGTTGTAGGTGTGAGAGGGAGAGTAGAGCAAAAAAAATTTAAGCATCTTTAAGTCTCTAATAACTTACTGTATCTATTCAGTTCTTACCTGACCCCAGCAAAGCACCAATGACAAAAACATCTAAATGCCTTTCTGTCTGGGAGGGAAGGGAGGTCAGGGAATGCATGCAGCCTGCAATGCTGTTTATTGAGAGTGCCCTCAGCCCTTCGGACACCTTCTGTGTCAGTCATCCTGCAGGTGTGGAAAAGGACTGGCAGAGGCTAATGAACGGCCACAGTCTCTCCTCCCAGGAAAAGGGCTGTTCCCAGGCCTGTGAAAGTCCCAAGCCTTAGGGTACAGCGGACCAATTTAATAGATCCCCTGAGGATGCTTACTAACCACAGAGGAGGAAAGGTAAAATACAAGAGATCTATTCTTGCGATTTTGGAGGACTCGGGAAGCTGGCAGGAGGCAAGAAGGAGGTCGCTTAGGCCATCCTGCTGCTGACCGACACAGATGCTTACGTGGGCGTGGCCCCAGTGTGCCATTCCAGCAAAGACACGTTCTTTCTGAGTAAATGTTTGGACATCTTACTAGTCTGTTTTGCAATAGATTTATTTGCAATAAATCTTTATTCCTATGAAAATAAACTCTTCCTTTAAAAAGTACATGAGTCCGAAACCGGTTTGGCTCAGTGGATAGAGTGTCAGCCTGCGGACTCAAGGGTCCCGGGTTTGATTCTGGTCAAGGGCATGTACCTTGGTTGTGGGCACATCCCCGGTAGGGGGTGTGCAGGAGGCAGCTGGTCGATGTTTCTAACTCTCTATCCCTCTCCCTTCCTCTCTGTAAAAAATCAATAAAATATATATATATTTAAAATCAATAAAACATATTTTTAATAAATAAATAACTAAATAAAAAGTATATGAGAAGCCCTGGCCAAGTGGCTCAGTTGGATGATATTCATGGGAATATCATCGCATGCACCAAAAGCATGAAGGTTCAATCTCCGGTCAGGGTACCTATGAGAAGCAACTGATCGATGTTCCTTTCTCTCTCCCTCTCAAATCAACTCAGGTGAGGATAAATAAATAAAAAAGTATATGAGGAGTTGTACAAATTGTGAATGTACTAAATTTACACTTTAAGATGTTCTAAGGTTAACTTTATGTTTATATAACTTTTGGCCTCAATTTTTAAAAATAAAAAGTATATGACAAAAAAAAATGCTCCAGGACCACAAAGGCTGTCATATCTTCCTTCACTGTGTGCACATGACTCGCTTGGTCCTACATGTTGCCCAGGAATAGATCTGAATCCTAAGACGACTGTGATGGGCTCTGGGAGAAGAGATTATAATGTCAGAATATTTAGCTCCTAGGATGTGATTAAGCTCATTTTGTTCATCAGCTAAGTGGCATCA
Organism: Vespertilio murinus; assembly: GCA_963924515.1. Taxonomy (NCBI): domain Eukaryota; kingdom Metazoa; phylum Chordata; class Mammalia; order Chiroptera; family Vespertilionidae; genus Vespertilio; species Vespertilio murinus. The sequence goes on along the minus strand of OZ004707.1, from coordinate 161,037,799 downwards.
TAACATTCTTTCCAGCATATTGAAGTAAATGAATCCTAATTAACATCTATAATAGCTCAGTAAGCCTCCTTCTTGTCTTTTAAGTGAAAACTACTAAGCCTTTTTTTTTTAATCTCCAATTTTGTATCTGTCTTAGAAATATAGTGACAGAATGCATGTGATAAGGAATAAACAAATGCATGGAATAAAAAAAAAGGGTTGGAAAGATGCTTAGCAATAAACACAGGACTAACTTTTGAACTGCCTACTTTTAATGAAACGATCTTTTATTAGGAAATTCTAAGCTTCTATTCCCATGTGGTAAAATGTTACAAAAAACGGAGACCAAAATATTCTTCCTTCCCCTGTCTGCCTCTTCCACCAAGAGGAGGGGTCTATTTCCCTCCCCCTGCACCTGAGCTAGTCCAGAAACTTGCTTTAACCAGGAGAGAGAGAGAGAGAGAGAGAGAGAGAGAGAGAGAGAGAGAGAGAGAGAGAGAGAGAGAGAGAGAGAGAAGTGTCACTGCCAGTTCTAGTCCTGGTCTTACGATCCGGGCAGCTCGTGTGTTTCCTTAGACTCCAGCCACCATTTGAAGAAGCTCTGGCTGAACTATAGTGAGATGGCATGGAGAAGTGGGGAGAGGCCTGCCTGGCCCCCAGTCCTCACGGCCGCCCCAGTCAAACGAGAAAAGCCACCCTGGACAGCTAGCCACATCAGTGATCCCGGGGAACGCCACATGAAGCGGCGTGACTGCCCAGCCGACTCAGGAAGCTCTAAGTCATAATCAGTCACTGGGGTTTTCAGCCACCGTGGAGCAGTTTGTTACACAGCAACAGGTAACTGGTAAATCCCACGTACCCTGACATTTTTTCCACGACCCTAGATCTAGAATTGGAATTACATTCCTGCCAATTACACACGGACCAATCACTCTGATCTCCAAAGAACCTTGAAACCTCTCAACTGAATATTTTTATAATTTTCAAAACCAAAAGCCCTTATATCTGGCCAAGGAATTGTCTCCAGAATAAAAAAAATCCTACAAACCAATAATAAAAAAGGTGAACAACCCATTTTTTTAGTGGACAAAAGATCTGAACAAGAAAATAAATATGGCATATACGATAACAATAAGCAAATGAAAAGGTACTTAACGTCATTAGTCATCAGGTAAAATACAAAGTAAAACCACAGGCAATATCACCTCACACCCCACTAGACTGATCAAAATGAAAAAGACTTACACTACCAATACCAAGCGTTGGTGAGGATACAGACCAACTGGAACGCTTATACATTGTTGGTGGGAGTGTGAAATGGTAAAATCAATTTAGAAAACTGTTGGGCAGTTTCTTATAAAATTAAACATGTATCTAACTCATAACATCTACCACTCTCCTTAGAAACCATACATGTAAAAAAAAAAGGGATTTGTACAAGAATGTCAGCTTTATTCATAACAGCAAAAAACTGAAAAGTCAAATGTCCACCAAAAAGCAAAAAGATGTACAAATGGTGGTACATTCATTCAATGGAACACAACTGAGTAATAAAAAGCAACAAACCACTGATGCACACTACAACATGGATGAGCATTAGTAATCTTTTGAGTGAAAGAAGCCACAATATCCCATATGAAGGTCAAGAACTAATCTATGGTTCTCTCAGCTGAAACCATCATCTCCAAAAATTAGTTTGTCAAAATGACCAACAAAGAGGGAACATACCTGCTCTATGTTCTCTAGGCATTTTAGAAAACAGAGTTGTTCCTTCGGCCGCATACGTGTGCGTCACTAAGAAAGGTGATATTGTAGATATCAGGGGAATGGGCACTGTGCACAAAGAAAAGCCTCGCAGCCCTAGTCAGCCTGGCTCTGTGGACAGAGCATGGGCCTGAGACTGAAGGGCCCCATGTTCCATTCCTGTCAAAGGGCATGTACCTTGGTTGCAGGCTTGATCCCTAGCCTGGTCCAAGGCACGTGGGGGAGGCAACCCATCGATGTTTCTCTCTCACATCAGTGTTTCTCTCTATGTGTATCTCTCTAGCTTCCTCCCACTCTCTCTGAAAATCAATGGAAAAATAACCTTGGGTAAGGATTAACACGAAAAAAGAAAGAAGAAAGGGAGGGAAAAAGGAAGGGAGGAAGGCAAGCCTCACAAATATTACCATGGCAAAACTAGAAGTCCATCTGAAGAAAGCAAAGGAAGGACATAAGCAAGTACTTATTACCCCATTCAGCACAATCTGAACGTAGTTTTTTGGAAATTAGGCAAAGGGAAAAATCATTTTTATAGGTATGTATCATAAATTTTGGATAAACAGAGCAACCTTGGTATTTGAACCAAAATACTTTTGATTTATGAACTTTTTGTAAGACAAAAAATAATTCCTCAAACTTAGTTTTTTAAGGGCTCAAGAGATTTTCCAGCCTTTTAACAAACATTTGTTGAATACCTTATAATAATAAAACATTCTGCCAAGTGCTATACCAGATATGAGGCAGCAAAGACTCAAAAATCCATATCTCTGTAGTACTATGTCATAGTTATATTTCACAGAACTTATTCGTTATAATATGCATATTCATTACATATCATAAGCAGGAGTGTAATGACTACTGCACTCAGCAAACGCAACAAACAGTACTGTCAGCAATCTGATGCCAGATTAATTCACACAACCACCTGTACCACTAGTGAATGAAGCAGACAATTAGAACTTTTAAAAATCTATCTGATTTTCAAACACCAACCCATCAAAATTACTAGACTATAAGAATACCATTTTTAAAATATTTTACTGTAATGAGATATAATATATGTTTTCCACCAAACTTGAAAATTAAATGGGGAGGTTAAGAAATTTTATTTCTATTTAAGACTATAAAACTATATAATTTATATGACAAATGATTAAGAATATTCAGGCTGTGAAAGACTGAAATAAAAGGTTACTATTCACAGGATCTAGATTAGGATTAATTTTAGAATCTGTCTAGACATCTCAGACAAAAATTTGTATTGTTATATCCCTAAAATAAGTAAACTTCTGTTCCAGTGACTCATGAAATAACACATTTTATTTTTTAATGGTCTTAATAATTTTTTAAAAATTATACAAATGCAATCTGCTTTCCTAGAACACACTCTCTATTTCCTGTTCAACTCTACAGCTGAATGAGGTCCACATTCTCTTCTATAAGACCAGGCCCCAAATTTTCAAAATTGGCTGATATATATTCACTGATTTCCTCTTCCAAGGAACCAGACTCTATTCATTTTACCATTTCTCAAGAAGCAGTAAAGAACCTCACTATCCTGTTCTATATTCCTTGGATTCTGTAATTTTTAAAAATGCAATGACCCCCCTACTGTCTGCCAGGCATTAATATTCTGCAATAGGTACTAGAGCGCAGCAGTGAATAAAACATATGTGTTCTCTGCCTCACAGAATTGACATTTAGGGGATGTGCTCCAGTTCATCGATGTGTATCTTAAAATCTATCACCCTGGCCCAGCCGGTATGGCTCAGTGGTTGAACTTCGATTCATGAACTAGGTCAGAGGTCAGCAAACCGCGGCTTGCGAGCCACATGCGGCTCATGAGCCGCAGTTTGCCGCTCTGTTGACTAATGACTTTGCCGACCACTGGACTAGACTAAATGTTACCGTGTAGTTGGAAGCTGTGAGGATTAGGCAATTGTGGTATATTGTGTGCAAAGAGGTAAATGGGTAGTAAGATTTCTGATCAGGACACATGCGTGAATTGTGGGATCAATCCCCAGCAGGGGGCGTGCAGGAGGCAGCCAATTGATTCGCTCTCAGTGATGTTTTAACCCTCCTTCTCACCTTCTTCTAAAATCAATAAAAACATTAACAAAACAAAGCACAAAAAACACAGATTTTTTTAAAAACACCTATTACCACAGTTCAGCACAATATGAAAATGGAATTATTCTGAATATTGCATACAATTAATGCAACCTAGAAATTACACTAGACATTTTTTTGGACAGCCTGGTCATATTACCGAATTATATTGAGCTTGCAGTCAATTAATTTTTCATAGGGAATATATAATTATATGCCACGTATATACTAGGAACTAACCATGCATATAACAACAGAGAATACCCCTGACCTCAGAGAATATGAAACCCCAAAAGTAGACAATTACATAACACTGAGGCAATTGTCACACAAGAGGTATCTACAGAGTGGGCAGAGGACACAGTGGAAGAGTGCTTAACTTGGAATATATAGTAGAGGCTTTCCTAAGCAATCTCTTCAACAACCTGGACTGAACTAGTGTGTCCTGTTTCTCGTGTAAAACACAATGGCTGTTACCCATCGTTGGCCGGAAATGGTCGTGGCCAGTAGCACTTCTGCTTCCACTACCTGAAACTGCTTGCTACAGACCTGTTCCCAACCTCTTTATATGCAGTTGTACATGACACTGAATTCATAATCTAATTATTAAGTAGACCTATGAAATATGATTCTGGGAAGAGTTGTAATTTCTATGAAAATGAAGCTGAATATGTATAGAGATAGACAAGTTGCTAAAAAAAAAAAAAGTAAAACAGCTGTCCAATGAGATACAGAAAGTAAAAATTAGGGTATAAAATCATAAAAAACTAGAAGGATTTTACCATCAGGTTTCTTGGAAATTGCTTTACATTCTCACTCCACTGTAAAGAAATGGAAACTAAAACAACAGATGATTTCATTACATGTGGGGTTTACATAAGAAACATCAGTAAATATTACAGTTAGCAGATCCTTATTCAAAGGAAAAGCCCTTGGTCCTAAAACAAAAGATTGATGAAATGCAGATACGTATGTATGTTTTTAAGAGAAAATGTTTAAAATATGCATGTAACTTTTCTTTATAGTTTATCAGACTTTTTAATTAATGGGTACCAAATACAGTGGAAATAAAGGACTTCACCTACAACAGTCCCAAAAAGAGAAACAAGGATGCCAGGGGGAATTTCGGGCTGCTGCTGCTAAGGGGAGATTTAGGATTAAAAATTAAGTCTGAAGAAGTGAAAACTGATAAAATCAGCAACCGAATGAACAAAGTAGACCCGCTTTGTTTACCAAACCCTGAAATGCTGGGATGAAGCCTCCAACAAGACTTTCTTATTGGTACAAAACCGTTCCCATTAATACATGAGCTTCATGAGCGGCCAGGAGCTTGTCTGTTTTTGCTCACTGGTCCACACCTCTGACTAATGGGCCCAGAATGCCTGGAATGAAGTAAGCCCTCAGTAATTCTTATTTAAGGTTGAATGGATCCATCAAATGAGCTAGCTACAACACACGCTGACATTTACAAAAGAAGGAATATCCATGAAATTTGAGCAATGTAAGCTTAAGCTAAGCAAAGGACAGTGGGAGTTGGCCTATCAGAAAATAAACATAAGGGCCAAACAATTTCCCACTCCCTTCCTCTGGGGACTCTACTCTCTGGTTTTACTGATTGCCTCACCGTTTCTCAGCCCCCCCTGCTCTCTTAGGCTGAAGTACTCCCTTCCCTTTCCTTTCCTTCGTATCTTAAAATTCTATGCCTCAAAAGAAGATATACGAATGGGACATGAAAAGATGCTCAGTATCAGTAGTCATCAGGGAAACGCAAGTCAAAACCACAATGAGCCCTGGCTGGGTAGCTCAGTTGGTTGAGCGTCATCCCGTGCAGTGAAAGTTTGCTGGTTCAATTCCCCATCACGGCACCTGTCCAGGTTCTGGGTGTGGTCCAGGTCGGATGTGTGCGGAGGCAACCCATCAATGTTTCTCTCACATGGATGCTTCTTCTTCTCACCCTCTCTTTCTATAATCAATAAAAACATATTTTAAAAAAAACAAACTACACACAGTGAGGCCCTTAGCTGAATAGCTCAGTTGGTTAGAATATCATCTGTTTGTTTTTTGATGTCTGTTTTTTGTTTCTTGCTGTTTTTTTAAATATATATATATTTTTATTGATTTCAGAGAGGAAGGGCGAGGGAGAGAGATGGAAACATCAGTGATGAAAGGGAATCATTGACTGGCTGCTTTCTGCATGCCCCCTACAGGGGATGGAGCCTGCAACCCAGCACGTACCCTTGACCCTTCAGTCCACAGGCTGATGCTCTGTCCACTGAGCCTAACCAGCCAGGGCTGTGTTTATTTTTTAAGTAAACTCTCCAGGCTAGTGTACCAAAATGTTGTCAACAGGTGAACCTAGCAGGGAAGTTTGACTGTTCATTACACTATTCTTTGAACATTATGTATATTTGGTATTTTTCAAAATAAGAAATTATAGAAATAGAACATTTCTAAAAGGTATATATTGAGGTTGTGGGAGAGGGCAAAAGTAGAAGCAGACAACTGTGGAAACTGTAATCTAGGCGAGAGAGGATAGTAACTCTGGGGTGGGTGAAACAGTATAGTAACTCGGGGCCTAGTGATGAAAAAATATTGAGTACCCAGGAAGCCAAGATATCCTGATGGCTAGAAGGAACACAAAAATGTCACCACCCTCCCCTCTCCCCCTACTCAAAAACGCAGAGGTAGCTGATTTCATTGCCCTTCTAACTGCTTCTTCAGCTGCTGACCCGCAAGCACAGCTGATCAGGTCTGACTGCCGTGGTCCTCCTGGGGCAGGGGTAATGAGCAGTCCCAGCTGGCCCCCACACACAGGGCAGGTGCAACACAGTTCCCGGGCAACACAGCTGGAGAAGGAAGTCACCCTCCTCTGACAGGGGACATTCTGCAAGCCTGCCTTTTTCAAACCGCCCACCCTTCCAAGTAAGCTCGCTCGGCCCCCAGCCGATAAAGCGTCGGTCTGTGGACTCAAGGGTCCCGGGTTCGATTCCAGTCAAGGGGATGTACCTTGGTTGCGGGCACATCCCCAGGAGGGGGTGTGCAAGAGGCAGCTGATCGATGTTTCTCTCTCATCGATGTTTCTAGCTCTCTATCCCTCTCCCTTCCTCTTGTAAAAAAAATCAATAAAATGTATTTTTTTTTTTAAGAGAGGTGAGAACTTCTAATGCTGAACCATGCAAGTAACAATAAAGGGGGGAAAATATACTAACAACAAAAAGACAACCACTTAAAAGTGTTTCCTATTTCACAGCAATAAGGCCAATTGCTTCTAACAACAGGGGTCTGCATGAACCCGTAACAGAAGAACCGCCACATTTCCCCTGGCAGTTCTCACTCCGTCACTGCATACCACATGCTACACGTGCCAGCCTTCTGTAAACCACATCTTAAAACGCGTAACACGCACCGGCTGGCTTGGCTCAGTGCTTGAGTGTCAACCTATGAACCAGGAGGTCACACTTGGATTTCCAGTCAGAGCACATGCCCAGGATGAGGGCTCAATCCCCACGGGACACTTGCAGAGCCACTTCCAATCCCCAGCACGTGGCTCTTCCTCCCGTGACTCTCCACCCCTTCCCCACGCAGACTCCTGGCCCTGAACATCGTGGAGGGCCCGGCAGACATTGTGGAGGCCTTGGACATTGTGGAGGGGCTGGGATGATGTTGCTGGATTTCCTAAAGTTGGTGCTTGATTGCCCCAGCGCTGTGACTCCCGGACTGAGCGGCTGCACGTGGAAACCCACGACACCCCAACTGTTCCCACCCCCTCCAGACGCCACACCACGCCCCCCACACGCCACCCCAACCTGCCTGTAGAAGGTGCTGCATCCCGATGCCTGGCTCCAGCCTCAGTCACCGCCCTGCCCTGGGTCTGGTCGGCACCCACAGGACTGGTGCCCACCAAACACAGTGAAATGTTGGCAATGGTTGCGGCTGAGGATTGTGCTTCTAAAATGTGTTTTCTTTAATTTTTTGTTTTTCTAAATAACCTGGCATTAATCTGTGCTTTAAATACATTGTTCTCAAATTACTATAAACTATACACATGGCCTACATAATTAATCTAGATAGGTTAGTTTTATATCACAGCATATGTTTATCCCATATCAAAATGCCATTTCCTAATAGGATGTCATTCTGTAACCATTTTTTGACCATTTCCCCAAATTCTTACCAAAGCAAAGCTCTCTGAGCTACACTCCTTCTCCATTTTGTTTGTTTTCAATTCCTCCCTGAAAAAATACATATTTAGTTGGAATCAAATTTTTATTTCATAGAGTATAAAAGCATCACTCTGGATTTTAAAACAGCACTATAACCTCACATCTATAGGACCCCTGGAGTAGTGGGGAACATTCGCTGTATATGCATTTCCTATACCCTATTTTAAGTGTCTTCATCCTATCAAAAAAAAGTTCACCCTAGGGTATGCACTTCCTATTACCTTAGATTAAGTATCTTCATCTCAAATGTAATATTTGATTGATACTTTCAACAGCAGCGACCAAAATCTATTTTGAGTTTACAGTCTGCAGAGTGAATATCCAAAAATATCTCACCAACACATTCACATTTAGTTGGCATAGACACATGTGCAATGTTTAACAGAAACAACCCGCCTAAGTCTCACACATGAGAAGGGCGGCTCTGCGTTTCTCTCTTCCCAGCAAATGTGCTCCATCAGACATTAAGTGCTGTTTCCCTTCAAAGAGTTTCTCTCAGGTCACTGCCACCTGGCTTCCTGCTGGACAAGTCAGCACTGAGAAACCATTGTCGAAAGGGGAAGGGGGGGGGGAGAGAAAGAGAGAGAGGTAAATACCCCAGTCTGTAACCCTGGCAGTTTCACATTTATTTTTGTTTGTGTTTTACATTTCTTTTTTTAAATAGATTGTCAAATACACACCTGAGGACAGAAAATAAGGGAAACATATAATGAACTCCCATGTACCCTTCACTCTGCAACAATTATCAGTATTTTGTTACTTTTAACTATTCCTCTCCTGACTTTTTAAGGAAGACAAGTGAGTGCTGGAATATTTTAAAAACAAATCTTAGAAGATGACCAGAAAACAATTCCTCACTAGCAAACTTAAAAGTTGTAAAGACGCTTGTCTTCTTTCACTTAATGATATTTTTTTTTAAGTTTAAGTTAAGATATTAAACTTAATGTCTAGGACAGCTTAAGATAGAATCAGACTCTCAGAGCTGGAAATTGCGACACCAGGGCCGGCAGCATCGGCATTACCCAGAAGCCTGTGAGAAATGCAGAATCTCAGGCCCATCCCAGACCTGTATGTATGTATATATATATATATATATATATATATATATATATATATATATAATTTTATTTATATATATATATTTTTTTATTTTTTAAAATATATATATATATATATTTTTTTTTTTTACAAAGAGGAAGGGAGAGGGACAGAGAGTTAGAAACATCGATGAGAGAGAATCATCGATCAGCTGCCTCTTGCACACCCCCTACTGGGGATGTGCCCGCAACCAATGTACATGCCCTTAACCAGAATCGAACCTGGGACCTTTCAGTCTGCAGGTTGACGCTCTATCCACTGAGCCAAACCGGTTTTGGCCAGACCTGCATTTTAACAAGATCCCAGGCCATGGCATGTGCATTAAAGTGTGCCGAGCACAGCTGAGAAAACTGAGGCCTACAGCGGTCAACAGCTCTCCCCGTAGCAGTAAAACCCAGGATACATCTGAGAACAGGTTTTTTCCTTACACGAGACACCGCCTCTCAACAAACCTAATTCCCATCACAGGATCCACTTAGACTCTCATGTCTTTCTGGAAGCTAATTCAATTAACAGGTGAATTTCCCATGTGACAACTTTTTTTAATTCATGAGGACCTGACATTTTTCCAAATACTCTCTTACATGCTGGAGCAGACCTGTAAATAAATCAAACCCTTTCTTCTTTGGGTAAAAGGATAGACCTTTTCAGGAAGAGGACCTTCAGGAGGGCCCATTTAATTAATGAATGGCTCCGTGTTTTTTCCAAAGGTCAGTACGACAGACTCCATATGCAGAGAATGTATTATTGGGTGCAGCTGAAAACTTGGGCCTTTTAACATAGGATCAATACACACTAGACTGAAAGCCAAGCTCATTTTCTAATTGTGGCTTCAGTAAGAGAGTTCAGAAATGAATTAAAATGTACCACTGCTCCCATCAGCAATGATGACCAATTCTTGTTACACTAAAAGGGCCCTGCCTTTTTTTCCTCTTATTTTTAAAAAAAGACATAGCGATTTTTTAAAGGAAAACTGTACATGAACCCTAAGATTATTAAAACTCACTTGAGATTCGTGTTTTCAGAAGAGAACTTTATGACACCTGGGGATTATGGAAACACTGCAGAGCACTATTAAGAAACCGGCTGTTTATTTATAGAATAGAGATTCTGAATCTTGCGGTGGGGTGTGTTTTCTTAGCAAAGTACACAGTGGAGGGTTTTTTAAAAATGTCAAAACCGGTAATATTCCTTCAAGAATACTGGTAGGAGAGCACAGGCACAGCTTTGACGGAGGGCACTTTGGCAACATGCAGTAAAAAATGAAAGAGGTCTGGCTTATTGGCTCAACTGGTTGGAGCACCGTCTCGTGCACCAAAAGGTTGCTGGTCCAATCCCTAGTGGAGGGTGTGCATGCGTGGCAACCTATCGATGTTTCTTTCATATATTCGTATTGATGTGTGTGTCTCTCTCTCCCTCCTTCCTTCACTTCCCCTCTCTAAAATCAGTAAAACACATCCTCGGGTGAGGATTAAAAATAATAATAAAGCAAAATAAAAATAAAGTAAAATAGAATAAAACAAAATAGGCATGCTGCTTGACTCAGTAGTTCCCCCTTGGAAATGTGACCTAAAGAAATAAATTTCAAATGTGTGCAAGGATTTTCCTACCAGAAAGTTCTGTGCAAGACTATTTACAGTAAAAAGGTTCCAAATAACCTAAGATCCTAAAGGAAGACAATATGTAAACAGCTAAGGGTGCACCATGAAATAAATGATGTTCTACTATCAAAAAGATAACACAGATCTAAAATGAAATCATCTCCAACATATACTGAGGTTTAAAAGTTTAAGATAGTATTTGTATATACTGAAATATTATATTAAGCGATTTAATTTAAAATATTTAAATAATGTACTTTCAAGTTACTTATTACATATGAAATAAAAGTTACCTATTACATGTTGTATCTTTATTTTTTTTAATATATTTTATTGATTTTCCACAGAGAGGAAGGGAGAGGGATAGAGAGCTAGAAACATCCATGAGAGAGAAACTCCGACCAGCTGCCTCCTGCACACCCCCTACCGGGGATGTGCCTGCAACCAATGTACATGCCCTTGACCGGAATAGAACCTGGGACCTTTCAGTCCGCAGACCGACGCTCTACCACTGAGCCAAACCGGCTTCGGCACATGTTGTATCTTTATGTATAGACTAGTTCCAGTGTACAAAATTCATGCATTAGGGGGAAGGGTGTCCCTCAGGCCGGCCTACACGCTCCTTGCAGCCTGGGAGCCCTGTGATTGATCTCCCCCCACCCACCACAGCCTACTGGTGTGTGGCCTGGCCTCCCTCTTTGGGGCGATAGAAGAGCCTCCTACTGACTGCCCCACCAGCCAGTGGACTGGGTCTTCCTCCGCAGGGCGATCATGGGGCGATGGTAGGGCCCCCCACAAATCGCACGGCACTCGCCTTGGCTGGGCTGGCACCAGTGCATGTCATAGTGTGTTTGTATGGACAGTCATTCCTGCTGTTCAGCCATCCGGTCAATTTGCATATTACGCTTTTATTATTATAGATAACAGAGAGATGATGTCCATTAAAATGCATCAGTAGTTATATCTCAACAGCTGGGTTGCTGTTCATTTTTACTTCTTTTATGTTTTCCTATACTGCTTGAATTTTCCACAAAATCACATGATATATTTACAATCATTTTTAAAATACAAGTATATTATTTTTAAAAAAAAAAACAAAAGTAGAAGTACAAATTCAAGACTTAGGCAGAATAAGGAAGTTTAGTAATGTAAAAAAAAAAAATAATGAAAGTGAAAAAAATCTACCACCTACTACATTTCAGGTATTTAGGGAAAAGGGGAAATGAGAAAAAGAGCTAAAGGGTGGGAACAATCTGTGATCTTTTAAAGCCAGAGAGACGCTCACCACTTTTGCCACATCAAAAGCAGCACAGGGGGAAGCTGCTCTTACGTGTACCAACCCCCAAACGAAACCAGCCACACAGACTAGACTCAGGGGCTCACTGTCACGATAATCTAGCTCTAGCCATACTGAGCACAGAGCCCGTTTGGAAGTCATGTGGAAGTATGTCCCAGAGCACATTTTACTGTTCTTCTCAGGAATTCCTCATAGCAGACTTTCCTAAGTTTCCTTTTATGTCATGTACCGGTATGGATCAGAGCTCTTCTGCCTTTTTCTCTCTCTTGGGCTTAGAGCAGAAGGCAATTACGCTGGTGACACTTCACAGTAACATGAGCTCTCAGTTTTCCCACCAAAGATTACTGCAGTGAAACCGAAAAACAGCAAACTACAAAAACTGAACCCCAGGTTTCTGATATATGGAGATTTCTAGTCCTCTAGGATCCAAAGAGTTTTCCCTGACCTCCTAAAATTTTTTAAAAATTTTTTATTGTTTGAAGGATTACAAATAAATAATAGTGCACATGTCTCCTTTTCCCCCCCTAGCCTCCCCTACCCCCAGCATATGCCTTCACTCCCTCCCCACCCCCGTGTCTTGTATCCATTGGTTATGTTTATATACATGCATACAAGTCCTTCCGTTGATCTCTTACATCCCCTCCCACAACCTTCTTTGCCTTCCCACTATAGTCTGACAGTCTTTTCAATGGTTCTTTATAACTATTTTCCCCCCATTTCTTTTCTTTGAAAAATCTTACAACTGCAGACTAGAAATAAGCATATAATAACAACAACAACAAAAGTTTTAGATGTGAGATCCAAATAACTTACTTTTCTAGTCTTTTAGTTTGTACCCAAGTGTCACAACTTTTACAAGGTTTACTCTGACGTTTTTCACAAGGTGTACTCTGACGTTACAGATAAAATTGGGGCTTTCATTAAAACTGTCTAAACCCAGAGAACCAAGATAGCAGCATAGGTAAATGAGGGCACTCGCCACCTGCCACAACCACATCAAAATTATAATTAAAATACAGAACCACCATCATTCAGAACCACCTGACACTGGGCTGAATGGCAGTCCTAAAACTAGAGTAGTGAAGAAGAAAGCACACTGAGACTGGTAGGAGGGGCAGAGGTGTGGAATGGACTGGTCCGGCACCATGTGTGGTGCTTTCTTTTTTTTAATCAGGAGGGATATCTAAGCTGTGGAGGCCTCCGTGAGGAGTAAAGGGCCTCAGCCCTACACCAGACCCTCAACCCAGGGTCCCAGAACTGGTAAGAGATTGCCCCTCCCCCCCCCCCCTAAAAACCAGCAGGGGTTGTAGCTGAGTGACACAGAAGCTACTGGAGACCCAGTCAGTTCCTCTTAAAGGGCCAGTGCACAAACTTACATCAACTCGATCCCTCTGAGCTCCAGCATTGGGGGAAGGGTTGGGAGGGGTAGGACCTAAATTGCCTGTCATCAGAGCAAGAACTTGGGGGCAGCTTTCACCCAGATCAGGGTGCTTGCAGGGATCACTGTTCCTATGCTGAGACCTCCCCCTTGGCAGAGCTGACTGGCAGCTATATGCGAGTTTCCATCAGCCTGGTTCAAATTGTTTGCTCTGCCTTAGTGATCCCCTGAGACCCCACCCCATCCAATTTGCAGCCCCACCCAAGCTGTTTGCAGCAGCTTCTTCGTATGAAAGGCCGGTACTGGCTCAGGCTTCAGACTTTCCTAAAAGCTCTCAAACAAGCAGCAGCTGGGGTAAGCATGCCCCCTACTTATCAATATCAGTCCCAACACCCGGCAGCAGCAGCAGCCTGTCTTGCTTCACAGCTTGGCCTAGCTTGGCACTTGCAAGCCCAAAACAAATAGCAGCCATCGGCAGATCACTCTTTTAGCTCCTGCTAGGTGGCCCCTGGCAGTGCCAGAGTCCCCCAGAAGCAGTGCATGTGGGGTACAGCTTCAGACCATAGCAGATTACAACTCTACACATACACTAGCAACACACTCAAGGGGCAAACCCAGTGAGCACCAAAGCTCCACTAATGCAAGACACCATAGGGGTGTCTCCTCCACAGCAGCTCTTCTCCTGTAGTCACAACTGGTCCTCACAGCCAGTTGGCCTGAAGGTCAGTTCCTCCCAGTGACACCAACAGCAATCTAGGCTCAACTACAACAAGACTGTGTGCATAACCCACAAAGGGGCGCACCTAGAATGCCCAGCTCAGGTGACGAGGGAGGCTGGGCCACTGGGTCCCACAGGACACCTTCAACACTCTACAAATTCCAGGAGACACAGCAGCTCTACCTCAAACATAGAAACAACAGAGGGAAGCAGCCAAAATGCAGAGACAAATACGTCACAAATGAAAGAATAAAAGAATAGAGAAATCTCCTAAAAAAAAAGAACTAAATGAAATGGAAGCAAACAAACTCTTAGATACAGAGTTCAAAACAATGGTTATAAGGATGTTCAAGGATATTAATGAGAACTTCAAGGGACTTAGTGAGAATTTCAAGGATCTTAGTAAGAATTTTAAAGACAAAAAAAGGACCAGTCAGAAATTAAGCATACACTAAATGAAATAAAGAATAATGTACAGGAATTTAACAATAGAGTAGAGGATTACAAGAATCAAATCAACTATTTGGAATATAAGAAAGCAAAAAACACCCAACCAGAAAAGAAAAAAATCATTCAAAATATGAAGATAGTCACGCAGGGGTGGGCAAACTTTTTGACTCAAGGGCCACGATGGGTTCTTAAACTGGACCGGAGGGCCGGAACAAAAGCAACCTGACCATGCTGGCACTCTCATCTTGGGCTGCTGGTAAAGGAGCAGAGGGGAGAGCAAGAGAACCCTTTGCTCTTTCGGCTCCGCAGGCCGGATAGAACAGCCGAACGGGGCAGATCCAGCCCGCGGGCTGTAATTTGGCCACGGCTGAGATAGTGTAAGGAATCTCTGGGACGACTTCAAGTGTACCAACATTCACATTATGTGCGTGCCCGAGGAGAAGAGAGCAAGATATTGAAAACCTATTTGAAGAAATAATGACAGAAAATTTCCCCTACCTGGTGACAGAAATAGACTTAAAGTCCAGGAAGTGCAGAGTGTCCCAAACAAGAAGACCCCAAAGAGGCCCACATCATAATTAAAATGTCAAATGTTAAAGACAGAGAATCTTAAAAGCAGCAAGAGAAAAGCAGTTAGTTATCTACAAGGGAGCACCCAGAGGATTATAAGCTGATTTCTCAACAGAAACTTTGCAGGGAATGGCAATAAATATTCAAAGTGATGAATAGCAAGCAAGGACCTACAATCAAGATTACTCTGCCTAGCAAAGCTATCATTTAGAACTGAAGGTCAGATAAAGAACCTCACAGACAGGAATAAGCTAAAGGAGTTCATCACCACTAAACCAGTATTAGATGAAATGTTGAAGGATATTCTTTAAGAAGAGGAGGAGGAAGAGAAGGAGGAAGAACAATAAAATGGCAATAAATACATATCTATCAATAATTGAATCTAAAAACCAAAATAAATAAACAAAGACTCTAATGAACAAAATAAACTGATGAATGAAATAGAACCAGAGGTATGGAAACATGGGACAGACTGATGAATCTGAGAGGGAAGGGAAGAAATTAATCAAAGAACTTATATGCATATATGCACTACCTATGGACACACACAGTAGGGCACTGAAGACCTGGGATGGGGCAGGAATCGGGTGGAGGGGGGCAATGGGGTGAAAAAGGGGGACATCTGTAATACTCTCAACAATAAAGAATTTTTTTAATTAAAATTAATAAAACTTCTCTGAACCCATTACTCCATCAATAAAACAAGAAAATTACTCATATACTGATGGAGAAAAACACATTTTGTAGAGTACTCTAAATCAACTCCCTGCCTCTAAAGAATTGGCTTAATTACAGCAGTAAAACCCAAACACAAATCAATCTAATAACTAGGAATTGACTACGCATCCATTTAGCAATTGGACGTTTGCGTTAGTATTTGAAACTCTGGTTCTTCAAAATGGAAACCTCATAAATACAGTCTGATATTGATTTTTTTTATTATTAACAAATGCAACTAACATAATTTCATCCCTCCTAAGGAGTGATTTAAGACTCTCTGACTGCCGAAACCAGTTTGTCTCAGTGGATAGAGCATTGGGCTGGGGACTGAAAGGTCCGGGGTTCAATTCCAGTCAAGGGCATGTACTTTGGTTGTGGGCACATCTCCAGTGGGGGGTGTGCAAGAGGCAGCTGGTTGATGTTTCTCTCTCATCGATGTTTCTGACTTTCTATCCCTCTCCCTTAATTTCTGTAAAAAAAATCAATTATATATATTTTTTAAAAGACTCTCTGCCAATTTATTCAGCATTATTGAAGCATTATCTGTATGGAGAGGAGAAAAGTATGGTTGTCCTTTCAAATATTAGTCATTCAATGACCAAATGCACCTTAATGCAATAGTAACTGTCACTTGAAACAAAAGCTTTAACCACAGGTGAAAAATAAAAAGCAAACTTTTTACCATCCTAGTATTGATAATCCTTATTATTGAAGGAAAAGCGGGAAGGAGAGAATCAGTCTCCAACCTATTTTAGGCAAACTTTTCCATTAGTAGAGGAAATGAACTGATATCGAATCAAGCAACTCTCCATAAGTTACTTTCCCTCAACATATCAAATTCAAAGACAAGTCTAGGAATTGGGAACACAGCATGGAAGAAGAGAGGAGAAAGGAGGTCAGACTCTCCTCAGCCACATTACAGTTCAGAATCAGCTCCATTAATCTAATTGAAAGTACCAGCAAGAATTTTCCATCAGCTAGAGAAGCTACCTCCTGTCATTCATTATGATGTGCTGCTTACACACATAATGTTGCTAAAACACAAATATTTTGGAATTACCTCAGGCAAGGAGAAAAAAAAAACACACAAGAAAAATATTTTAAACCCTAGTATGTTCAACCATTAGTCATTTTCAAAATTTATAATATCAATATGTTATTAGCAATAAGAATATTTTTCTGCCTATATTTTTGTTTCAATGTTCAGCTTAATAAAAGGGAAATGGAAATGTAGGACTCTGATAGCACTTTACTACTATCTGTTTAGCAAATATATACTTGAAGTTTAATCAAGGTAAGCACTTCAAGCCCTGGCCAGATGGCTCAGTGGGTTAGAAAGTTGTTCTGATATGCAAGGTTGAGGGTTTGATCCCTAGTCAGAGCACATACAAGACTCACCCAAAGACTGGCAGGTGTGGCTCAGAGGTTGAGCGTAGACCCAGGAACCAGGAACCCGGAACCCGGAACCCAGGGTTCAATTCCAGGTCAATGCACATGCCGGTTATGGGCTCAATCCCCAGCAGGAGGCAGCCCGTCAGTGATTTTTCTCTCATCATTGACGTTTCTCTCTTGCTCGCTCTCTTTCTCTCTCTAAAAAAAAAAAATCAACCAATGAATGCAGAAATAAGTGGAACAACAAATTAATGTTTCTCTCAAGTCTATAAATTTTTTTAATGTTTTTAATTTTTTTTAAAAAAACTTCAATGAAATAGCGAATGAACAAAATGAAAAGATGTAAATCCACTAGGAAAAGGGTGTTCACTCTGACCTTGAGTTTACTACCAAATAAAAAATTCTTTTTAAAAAAATATATTTTATTGATTTTTTTTACAGAGAGGAAGGGAGAGGGATAGAGAGTTAGAAACATCAATCAGCTGCCTCCTATACACATGCACACACACCCAGGGATGTGCCTGCAACCAAGGAATATGCCCTTGACTGGAATCGAACCCGGGACCCTTGAGTCTGCAGGCCAACGCTCTATCCACTGCGCCAAACCATTTAGGGCCACTTTTTAAAAAATCTTTATTGTTGAAAATGTTACATAGGTCCTCCTTTCCCTCCATTAACCTCTCCCAGCCCACTCCTATCCTCACTCCCCGCCCCCCCCCAGGCCCTCACCACCCCACTTCTGTGTCCACATATAAACATACAAGTTCATTGGTTGATCTCTTCCCACCCACCTTCCCCTGTTTTGCCTCTGAGGTTCAATAGTCTTTTCATGCTTCTATGACTCTGGGTCCATTTTTGATCATCAGTTTATTTGGTTCATTAGATTCCACGTATATAATCACTTTCTTAACTATGATATCTTCTAGGCACCTCAAACTCAGCATGTCCAACACTGAATTCTACACCACCCTCCCTCCAACCTAAGTCTTCCCGATTGAAATGGACGCAACTCCATTTGTAGTGGTGCTCAATTCCATCCCCCCACCTTTCTCTCACGGTCCACCTGTGGCAATAAAATCCTCTTGCTTCAATTTTCCAAATATGTCCAGAAACTGATCGTATCTCACTGTCCATTCTGAGTTGCCACAATCTCTGACCTAGATTACTGCAAGCTTCCTAACGGATCTCCCTGCTTCTACCCTTTTACCCTTCCAATTCAGTCTTCACACGGCTGCCAGATGGCCCTTGTAGAGCTAAGTCAGAGGTCTCGCCTCTGTTCAAACCCTGAAATGGCTCCCCATGTCCCTCGGAGTCCAAACCCAAACCCTTTCAGTACTACAAGGCCCTTTCATGGTCTGGCTCCCTGTGACTCTTCTGCCCTCCCCTCGGGTTGCTTCCCCCCTTTAGGGTTTAAGTCATCAGACAACCACGGAGGCCCCACTGAAGGCTTTTGTCCAGCCTTGGCCCAGAAGGCACTTATCCCGAATATATCTACTTGGCTAACTTTCTTACTTCCTTTAAACCTTTGTTCCAGGATAACGTTCTCTGTCCACTCTATTTAAAATTTAATAACAGCCCCTTTCTTCACCACAAATTTAAAAAAAAAAGAAAGAAAAGGAAGAAAACCCATCTCATCTAGCAAAGACTAGAAGAAATTACTAGAACTAGAGGAGATATATTCCCATAAGAAAATGGAATAGAGGATTAGCTGAAACCTTTTGTCAAGACCCCAGTAATGTTTAGGGACTTGAAAAGAGAACTCTATGTGCAAAGGATAAAGAAAAGAGATCAGAGCCAAAACCGGTTTGGCTCAGTGGATAGAGCATAGGTCTGTGGACTGAAAGGTCCCAGGTTCGATTCTGGTCAAGGGCATGTAGATTGGTTGCGGGCATATCCCTGTGTGCAGGAGGCAGCTGGTCGATGTTTCTCTCTCATTGACGTTTCTAGCTCTCTATCCCTCTCCCTTCCTCTCTGTGGAAAATCAATAAAAAATATATATTAAAAAAAGAAAAAAAGAAAAGAGATCAGTTACCAAAAAGGAACTATATTCAGAGACCTTATCTGGGTAACAAATATACAGTTGTTACACACTAAGACAAGAGTCTGGGGGGGGGGGTGGACAAAACAATGTAAAGTATAGCAAAGCATTTCCTAACCCACACATGGCAAAAGAGAAACAGAAAGGAAATATATCCCAATTACAAGTATACCCAAATAAACAATTTCTGCTCCACATACCTGTCTAAGAAAAGAGGCTTACCTGAGATTTGATGCTCAGCTTTAAAATCAAGAACAAAACAACAACAAAAATCATCATTTTGAAATCTGATTAGCCAACATCTAACTTCCGAGGGCCTGCCTCCAAAGTCTCCCAGTCTCCTCAGCACCCCCAGCCCAGCCCGAAGTGCAGGCAAGCCTTGGATGGTGGCTGCCCAGCCACCCAGGGCCGGCCAAGGCTCAAGTAACCAGGGCCGGCCAAGGCTTGCGCTGCCAGCAGTGGCGGCAGCAGTGTGATGGGGCGTCGCCTCCTGCCCCTGAGGGCTCCCGGACTGTGAGAGGGGGGAAGACCGGGCTGAAGGACCCCCTTCCAGTGCATGAGTTTTCATGCACTTAGCCTCTAGCAGGTTATACTTATGGTTTCCTATGTACCCCAGACACTACATATTCTCTCATTTATCAATCTAGCAACTTCACAAGTCAAATGCATCCCTCCTTCAGAGACGATAAACTATGGCTTAGAAAGTTTATAAGGCAAAGCTGAAAAGTGGCAGATTTAATCTGAGGCACTTCCCCCCCCCCATATATTTCTTTATTGATTTCAGAAAGGGAGAAGGAGAGAGAGAGATAGAAACATCAATGATGAGAGAAAATTATTAATCGGCTGCCTCCTGCACGCCCCCTACTCGGGATCGAGCCTGTAACCCAGGCACGTGCCCTTGGTGAATTGAACCTGGGACGCTTCAGTTGGCAGACCGATGCTCTATCCACTGAGCTAAACCCGCCAGGGCAATCTGAGGCACTTTAGAAACCCCAGAACCCTGCTCTTAACTACTATGCTAAATGGTTTTGTCCAATTAACTTCAAGTCTAGAGGACAGAGAGAGGCGCTCAGAAATAATGTTAATACACACAGCCAGCCCCACCTCCTTAGTACCCAAAAGTCTACCTGATAAATAAAAATGGTAAATTAAGTACCCACAGGTAAAAAGTACACACATTCTATATTACAGAATTACTCCCTCAAGGACAAATTTAATTTTAAATAAATAAATGGCTTTTTGTGTATGATCTAGGTAATGATAGCAATTTTATAAAAATAAAATAAAATGAATGACAATAATAGACCAATGGACCAGAAACTGATCATATCTCACGGTCCATTCTGAGTTGCCACAATCTCTGATCTAGCAACTAATGGACCAATTCCTAGCTCCTTCCGTTCTACTCTAAAAAAAATAAACTGCTCTGTAATACCTTAATTTAATTACTTCAGTGATAAGACTTCTAATTCTGTCCAACTCATCTCTTCCAATACATGGGAGCAGTCAGGTGACTTGTAGTACAGCACAAAACTAGATACCACTTTAAGTATTTACCTAGAAAGTGTGTGTGTGTGTGTGTGTGTGTGTGTGTGTGTGTGTCTATGTGTGTAGTTTTTTAAAAAATATATAAATTCTGAATACTTATGTAGAAAAAGCTCCCTTCTGCCTTGAAGTAAAACTCCTTTCACACATGAGCCACACAAAGCTTCCTAAGACAGATGGGGCAGCCTGCAAGGCCTTCAGATCCTTTGTTTAAAAGGTGGCAAAGACAGCCAGCCAGGTTTCTGGGAAGCACTGACCCCAATAAAGCCATTATGTTTCTTCATCTTGCAAAACCAGAGCAGACAAAGGAGCCAAAGCTAAAAGAAGAGGAACCAAAGGAAGATTAGACTTAAACATTAAAATCCATATCATAAAAATCTGTGACACAAACCGGTCCTACTCTCCCAATACTACTGTGACGATGTAAGACTACAAAAATGAAAAGACCGACCCCACTCTGTTTCTAAAATCTTAATCTATAGTTCAGTTACTATAAAAAAAAAAATCTCAGCAGTTGGTATACAAACTGCCAACCTCCTTAAAAAAAAGAAGAAGAAGAAGAAGAAGAAGAAGAAGAAGAAGAAGAAGAAGAAGAAGAAGAGGGTTCTCTTCCCAAGTGAAACAGGGAGCTAATGAAAGAAAATCAGACTTGAACACCGAAGACATTCCCAACAGTGCGAAGTTTCTTCTTAAATATAAAGTGGGAATAACTAGCTGAATCTCAAATTACTATTCAGTGGAAAAGCGCTCTCATGAGCTTCTACATAAATTTATCGCCAATTTTCAGAACTCTTGGTTCTGAATGCTAAATAATAATCCTACTATCTATGATCTGAAATAAAGAAGTTAATTTTAAAATACAAAAGAATCACTTATGATCTTCCTTGGTCTACATATTAAGTGATTTCAAGAAGCATCTGAGAAATTAATGAGAAACTAGAGCCTTTTAATTTTATAAATAAAAAATTTTAAGTTTACTAATCTTAGGCTCTCTAAGTCAAAAATAAAATTTATTTAATGAAAATGGAGGGCACCACTTAATAATCAGAGGGATTCGTAATCCAGAGGTGTTTAAAATATTAGTTACTTGAAAGCATAATGAACTAGAGTGGAAAGGATTATACTCCACTGGAATGGATTACTTCAGCCATTGCTTGTTCTCAAATCTTGTAATGATCTGCCCCATCTCTTAGTTTGCAAGAGAATTTCTGAGTGTGCACCAACTTTTCCCGGTCTTTTCTCTATCGATTACATCCACAGACACAAGGAAACAGAACAAGGACGACCCGCTGCAGCTCCAGATTGGCTACCAGATTGGGCGACGAGAGTATGTGAGGATCTAATGGGAACAAGGCGGGGACTGTTGGAGCCCATGAATATTTCAGAAGAATAAAGAAAAAGTGTGCCAGATGGGTTCGCTTGCAGCTGGCTAACAGCTAAATTTCTGACCAAAGCCAAATGCTTCCTTACATAATTTATCAGGCACTTTTCGGTTCCTTCCACTACCACCCTTTTCATCCTCCTTTTATCCATTCTCCTCTTTTAAAAAGCAACAACACCCCAATTTCTCTCTCAAAGTGGGACTTTTATTTTTTTTAAAACTTTTTTAAAAGAAAAGAACACCTGTGTGCCCTATACTGCTGAATCTGAAACATGAATCCAGGTGTTAATAGTGAAGCAAAAATGGACAAAGGAAGTGCTACAAATGCCTAACCACTCTTTTTAAACAGGGCAGTTTAAAGTAAGCACTAATTGCCAAGGGTTAACAACAGCATAAATACAAATCAACGCTGCTTATGAAGGCCCATCCTTCCCACGGCACACTGGTCTCTACCAACCTCTGCACTCACCTGCCAACATCCTACCTGATATATCAGATACAAAAGCAGCAGCTGAGTTCACCTATATTCTCAAGTTCCTTCAGCAATGAAAATAATAGTCATGTAGCACTTTGGAGAACCTACTATGTGCAGGCACTGTGTCAGGCATCTGACCAGCAAATCCCAAGAGAAGTTAGAGCACTACCATTATTAGGTGAAGAGCCTTTGAGTAACTTGCCCAACACAACCCAGCGTCAGAGCCTGCACTCACCCTCTGTGCCTCTCTCCAATAGATCTGTTATTTATTCAAGTACAGATTGCATAAGAACCCTGCACACTACCACAGTTTGGGTATATTCTATTTAAAATCATTGATAAAGATTTTAAGTCCTAAATCAGAGGTTTAAAAGCTTTAACACTGCACCCCAGCTGGGTGGCTCAGTTGGTTGGAACACTGACTCATGCACTAAAAGGCCGTGGACTCGATTCCCAGGGTCAGGGCACATAACTAGACTGCGAGTTCGATCCCCATATAGGAGGCAACCGACCAATGTTTCTCACATCAATATTTCTCTCTCTGTCTTTCTCTCTCTCTCTCAAATTAATAAAACATATCCTTTGGTGAGGATTTAAAAAAAAAAAAAAGCTTTAACATTACCAAAATCAGCACCATTGGCCAGCCTCCAAGATGGCTCTCAGTCATCCCTGCCTCCTGGTAGTCACAGCCTCTGGAGTGCCTTCTCACGGGGTACCAGGGGTGGTCTATGTGACCAACAGCATAAAGCAGAAATGATGGCATGCCGCTTCTGAGATTAGGTTATTTGAAAAGCACGGCTTCCCTCCACCATACCCTGTTCACTTGCTCTGAGGGAAGCCGGCAGCGATGACATTGGGACATTCGGGGGACCTATGGGGAGACACAAGGGCTAAGGAACAGAGGCTGCTAACAAAGACACGAGTGAGTTTGGAAGTGATTCTTCCGCCATGGAGGGCCAGATTCTGAGGTGATTTCCACCTTCTGAGAGAAAGACTGAGACGGAACTACTCAGCTGAGCTACTCCTCGATTCCTGACTCTTCGGAAGCACGCAGGATAATAAACGCTTATTTTGAGTGCTATATTGTAAGATAGTTTGTTCCAAAGGAATAGCAAACTATTCCAATCAAGCAGCCCTATTGACAAACTTATTTATAATTAAAGAAAGAGCCTTCTGATTTCAGGAGTAGCTTTTTGAGGTAGCCCACAGCGTGGTGTGTCTCTGTGAGCTTCCACCGTGGTACACGTGGCCAGGACCAAAAGTACAGCCCATCAGCCTCACCTCCAGATACAGATCTCGGATTCAGGTGTGACTCTACGAGCAAGTAACTGAGGATAAAGGGCTGCATCATTGGTTTTTTTTGCTTGTTTGGTTTTTTTAAAGGAATGGAAATCCATTGGCTGTTTTTTTGTTTTGTTTTAAAACATTAATTGATTTCAGAGAGGGAGAGAGAGAGACAGAAACATCAATGATGAGAGAATCATCGATCAGCTGCCTCCTGCATATCCTCTGTTGGGGACTAAGCCCACAACCTGGCCATGTGCCCTTGACCGGAATCGAACCCTGGACTCTTCGGGCCACAGGCTGACACTCTACAAACCCGTGAGGGCTATACCATTGGTTCTGATGAGTACATGAACCTCATATTAGATGACACAGCAGAGATGCAATGTAAAAAGAAGTCGAGAAAATAACTAGGTCAGATCATGCTAAAAGGGGATATTACTCCGGAGCACAGTATGACCAATAAGAAACGACCAATAAATTGAAAACTGCTGAGAAGTAACACAGTGCGTGATTTTTTTAGGTGCCCTTTGTCGGAAGTATAGTCCTTAAACATTTATTCATATTGCTTTGATTTCCCTTCTGCTATTAACAGACGATAATAAATGTATGGGATTGTTTTTATTAAAGAAAAGGAAAAGCCTTCTAAGATTTATAAATTTCCAAGTTGGAATAACATTCATGCTCTTAATAACTTACTTTCTCAAAATCTATGTTGATATAACTTTAAAAATGTTAAAGGCACACAGAAGGCCCTGGCCAGGTAGCTCAGTTGGTTAGAACGTCATCCAGATACACCAAGGTTACAGGTTCAATCTCTGGTCGGGGCACATAGAAGAATCAACCAATAGATGCAAAGATGGGTAGAACAACACATTGATGTTTCTCTCTCTCTCCCTCTCCCTTTCTGAAAAAATTCAATAAAATTTTTTTGAAGAATTTTTTTTAAAGCACACATATGACTTCTAGATTTAATCACTGCACGTGGTTAATAAGCCTAAGACATTTCATATTGTTTATTTAATACAAAGTTAATGAAATGACAGAAAATGTGGAATTTATTTCAAAACAATTATGTAGTGGTAGGTAAGAGTGAGGATGGAGTAAGGTGAGTTGGCCTTGAGTTGATAATTAGTTGATGGCCAGCTGAGGGTTCATATACTCTTCTCTCTTCTTTTATGTAAGTGTGAAGTTTTCCATATTAAAAAGGTATTTATCTTTTTAAATTTTTCTAAGCAAACAAAACAAAACATACACACTGGATAATTTCCTACTCTCCCATCAAAACTTCCACTTAACATAGCAAGATTCCATTAAGTCAAGGGGATATCACATAATTTATAAAAATGTACCTTACCAAAAAAAAAAGAAAAAAAAGATTAAACCAAAACATGTGTTTTGTATTTTGTTAGATCAGTGTTTCCCAAACTTTTGACATATGTGTACCCCTTCTATAATTTTCGTAACACTGAGTACCCCTCGTCAAAAAAAAATGAATGTATTTTAATAAAAATCAAAATATATTTTTTGGTACATACACAAAATAATAAACGAAAAATAAAAGTATTCATAATAAAATATAAATAAAAGTTATATTATAAATAACATTTATTTGCACACTGGACCATCTCACGCCTCACAAGACTGTCTTGACTTGACTCATGAGAACATAGAATCAGGCGCAGCTAAGCACAGTGCAGTGCATATCCCCACCAAACTCTTCCTGTACCTCTGGGGGTATGCGTACCACACTTAGGGAAACACTGCGTTAGATGATAAAGTATGTATGTTTTTTAAGTAAAACTCTTATTAATGCAACATGTACAGTTGCCCTTGTGGATGATTTTCAACTATTAAAAGAACGGATTATATCTATTGAGTCTGGGGAAAGTGATTAGACATTTTTAACTACCTTTCTGTAACTTCTGAAAATGATACCACATGAATGTGTTGTCTACTTTAAAAATAATGAATAGCCGAAACCGGTTTGGCTCAGTGGATAAAGCGTCGGCCTGCGGACTGTAGGGTCCGGGTTCGATTCCGGTCAAGGGCATGTACATTGGTTGCGGGCGCATCCCCGATAGGGGGTGTGCAGGAGGCAGCTGATCGATGTTTCTAGCTCTCTATCCTTCTCCTTTCCTCTCTGTAAAAAAATAAAATAAAATAAAATATATATTTTTAAAAATAAAAATGAAAATAATGAATAAAAGCAGCCTTCAGTACAAAAAGGACACAACCCCAGGGTGCTGTCTTTGAACATGTAAAGGAGCGTTCCAGCAACACTTGAAATGTCATCCAAGTGCCTAAGGCTTAATCAAATCAACCGTGTTAACAAGGACGTAGCAGATGTTTACAGAGCAACTACATCCGCACGACTGTGCATTATCAGCCAGCTGATATGCACAGGCGTCAAGTGGTAACGCGAACGTTCTAGGTCGGAGTACCCAGAACCCAGGGCAAGCACCAGCACACATTCACACTGGTTAGACAGTGTCTGCTGTGCCAACTCCAAACGTTAAAGAGCATATGGTTCACTGCCTCAGAGCTGGTGCATTCTACACACACCTCCAGAGCCTGCCACAACACCACTGTGCACTTTAACTGTAAACGGAGGCACCGCAGGGAAAAAAAAAACAAACTTATTTACTAACTAATGTGCAACAAATTATCCTAACTCAAAAATAAATCTCAGCTTGTGTCCAGGGCAGTTTTTATATTTTTATTAATTATGGCACTTTTCTTAATTATGGTATTTTTATACTTTATGTTTAAAAACACAGATTTAAATGGATATGCACACACAAAATAAATCAACATGCATACATTCTTGGTTCCCTTCAAAAAGGAAGAGAGGGAGTGAGGGAGGGAAGGAAAGGAGGAGGGAGGGATTATATCTACAAACACAGGTAAGTGTGACATTATGGGAAAAATACAGAGCTGTGCATCTAAAGTCTTGAATTCAAGTTGCAGCTCTACTATTGCATGTACACACATCCTTTGATATAACACTACTATCACGATAAGATGTGGAGAAAATGATTTAATCCCCCTTGCTATAACGGACAATAAAGTCATACCGGCACCATCACTACCACAAATTCAAAATTAACCTAACCACCCGTCCTCTGACGCTGATTCCCTCCTGTCTGTTTTCCTTGTGTGACTGGCACTGCCGTGTCCCTGCTGCCTGGCCCAGGATCTCAGTCACTGTCTCATCCCCCCTTTAAACTCACAAACGATAAAGTTGTCAAGTTCGTCCAACGTCCATCGTATCTCGTATACCCATCCCCTCTCCTTTACCTCCACGGCCGCTGTCCTGGTTCAGGCCCTCCCCCGCTAGTTTGTGTTACAGAGCAATATCCTAATGGGTTTCCCCACTTCTCGTCCCTTCCCAATCTGCCCCCGTTCCACACCCCTCATCCAGAGGGGCATTCCTAAGGCACAGCTGGGAGGTGAGCGTGCCACCCGCGGTCCCAAGCCTCCGAGGGGCCTCTTCTCAGGCGAGCGGCTTCCCAGCAGCCCTTCCCTTCCTTTCCCGTTGGGAGGCAGGCCTGTAGCTGTCATCACACACTGGTCTCTAAACCGTCCCTTCATCCCACCTTCCCTGCCACCCTAATGGTCCAAGGAGGGGCCCCAGGGAAGTGGGACCCTACAGTGGCCTCATGGTAACAATGACCCAGACTTTTGTTTCCTGGCAGAGTGGGGAGTGGGTGAGGACAGTGTCGTGTACAAATGGGGCTCCTCAACTACTGCCCCTCAACTACTGCTGGGTCACCCATGGAAGCGGCCCCGAAGAGGAAGTGCTTTAAAAAATAATGTGTTGCCGAAACCGGTTTGGCTCAGTGGATAGAGCATCGGCCTGCAGGCTGGAAGGTACCAGGTTCGATTCCAGTCAAGGGCATGTACCTTGGCTGCGGACACATCCCCAGTAGGGGGTGTGCAGGAGGCGGCTGGTCGATGTTTCTCTCTCATCGACGTTTCTAGCTCTCTATCCCTCTCCCTTCCTCTCTGTAAAAAATCAATAAAATATATATTTTTAAAAATAATAATGTGTTGCAAATACTAATGACTTAATTTTATCCCTCCAACACGTGTGGTAGACAACTCCATTTTATTTAGTCATTCACTCTTTCAGTCAAGAATTACAGAGGTCTTTCCAGATGTCATACACTAACTAAATCAGTGGCAAAGGCTTGGACAAAAAAAAAAAATCTTACTGTGTTTCTTGGGTTGTTGCCCAGCTCATTTAACCACAACACCTCAGTAAAATAAACAGTCACTCTGCCCAGCCGGCGTGGCTCAGAGGCGTGCGTCTGTGAGCCAGGAGGTCATGTTTCGATTCTTGGTCAGGCCACATGCCGGGGTTGTGGGCTCAATCCCCTGTGCGAGGCATGCAGGAGGCAAACTATCAATGATTCTCCCTCGTCATTGGTGTTTCTCTCTCTCTCTCTCCTTCTCCCTTCCTCTCTCAAATCAATAAACATATATATATATATATATATATATATATATATAATTGATTTTTTACAGAGAGGGAGAGAGATAGAGTTGGAAACATTGATGAGAGAGAGTCATTGATCAGCTGCCTCCTGCACACCTCCCACCGGGAATGTGCCCGCAACCAAGGTACATGCCCTTGACCGGAATGGAACCCGGGACCTTTCAGTCCGCAGGCCGACGCTCTACCACTGAGCCAAACCGGTTCAGCAATAAACATATATTTTTAAATAAAAATTTTTAAATGGTCATTCTGGCTTCTAATGACCAGAAATCTTAACTTGTTTTTATTTATTTTTAAAATTTTTTTTAAATTGATTTTTAGAGAGAGCGGAAAAGAGAGAGAGAGAAACATCCACGTGAGAGGGCAACTTCGGCCGCCTCTGCACGCCCCACTGGCGATGGAGCCCCGACCTCTCAGAGCACAGGATGCCGTCCTGCCAACAGAGGCGCGTGGGCCAGCGCGGGGCTTGTGTTTATTTTAAATGCCTCCCCTTTGGGATAATAGGCGACTGTTGTTTTCTTTAATGCCACCCTGCACTGTCCAGATTTTCAACTAAGCACATATTAGCTTAATTTAAAAACCACAATTTCTTTTTTTTAAAGCAGCTATTGAATTTTATCTATCCTCGCTCCTAGTGGAATATTCAGTAGCAGGAAAGTGCCATGTAAACCATATACAACAGACATTCTTCAGAAAGTCCCACCAAAAGGTCTGAAACAGAGCCAGTGCTTAAGTTTTCTAGATAGGCTTGAAGGCAGTATGCAAAAAAAAAATAAAAATAAGATACATAATCCCCAAACCCTCATCTTGACACTAATATTCCCCTTTCCAAAAAATAAATAATAAAACCATAAAAAAAAAAACCACTCACATAAATTACCAACAAGTAGCAAATTAGTTCATTTCAGATTGTCTGTCTCTGGTTCCCTTCCTACCCTATTTTAGGCATCTGATGGTGTCTAAAAAAATGTTTGTTATCAGATCAGCAGGTTAAAGTGTTGATTCTCTTTGCAAACAGTTTGCTGCGATTGCATGACACCCTCTGAACCCAGATTTTAACTTCTCAGACCCGCAGGGACAACAATGGGGAATAAACAGGTCTCTCCGAGCTCCCTTATCCTGGAAGCTCTAACTTGTAGCCTCTCTCTAAATAAGCAACATTACTTTATGACGTTTTATTCCAAAGAAAAAAATGTATTTAGTCACACACACACACCCACAAAACTTGGAAGCTCCTATTAGAAAATATATAGGTACTTAGTACAGTATTAATAAAATAAAATAAATTTAGAGAGAAAAATTAACAAAAGTCATGCCCACCATTAAATCTGAAGGCTCTCCTCAATTGTCTAAGAACATCTTTGAAGGAAGCTTAAAGCTTTCATGTGGCTGTGTGAGGAAACCTGGGAGCACTGGAGAAAAACTCAAAGGCCCATAATCTCAGCACAAAGCAGCGGGGTCAAAAGGCAGAGGTCAGGGAACAGGGTGCAAGACAGTTCCCACACTGGAGAGAAGACTCTATCTCATTATTTCAGAAGACGTTCAAAAACTATTCAAGTTGTGTTTACTAAAATGATACAACCATTTATGCTCTCCAAGGCAAATCTAAATCTTACCCCCCAAATTTCTTATTTTTAAGAGCAAGTATTTAAGAAGTTACTTTCTTTCCCCTACATTTGAAAACAAACAAACAAAAAACAAAGAGAGAGAGAGAGCGCTATCTCTCTCAGGCACACACACCAGTGTTTCCGCTGTCCCTCAAAGACTGTCTTTCAGCAAAATAGACCGATCTATTCAACAGAGTTCAAGGGGGCACAGAAACAAACACTCAATGTGCACACATGTCAACACGCGTCTCCCATCAAGGCCTCTTCCCCGCCGTGATTCAACAAATTCTGACTACCGCTTGGCCTGATGGCCACAGTCAGAAAAAAGCTAAATTCTTGCTCCTGCTTCGAGATTTCATTCCGGGGAGGGGTGAAGGCAATTTTGTTCAACGTCCAGGAAGCACAACAGTTGTGCCGGGGAC
Source organism: Vespertilio murinus (assembly GCA_963924515.1). Taxonomy (NCBI): domain Eukaryota; kingdom Metazoa; phylum Chordata; class Mammalia; order Chiroptera; family Vespertilionidae; genus Vespertilio; species Vespertilio murinus. Next base: position 161,007,250 of record OZ004707.1, on the reverse strand, counting down.
TCTATAATGACTCCTCCAGTGGGCAATGAACTCTGTGAGGACTCCAAGGTCCAGGACATTTCATACGGATCTCTCTGTGCCACGTGTCCCAGCCTAACCATAAAACGCTGTTTACCAAGCAGAAGAGAGGGCGAGAGAGACGGACCGATCAGGGAAAGAGGATGTTGGAATACCAAGCGTGGTTGTTGTTTTTTTGTTTTTGTTTTTAAAAAAATATATTTTATTGATATTTTACAGAGAGGAAGGGAAAGAGATAGAGAGCTAGAAACGTCGATGAGAGAGAAACATCGACCAGCTGCCTCTTGCACACCCCCTACAGGGGTTGTGCCTGCAACCAAGGTACATGCCCTTGACCGGAATCGAACCCGGGACCTTTCAGTCCGAAGACCGACGCTCAATCCACTGAGCCAAACCGGTTTTGGCAACAAGCGTGGTTTTAATGTTTGGTTTTCCACCACCTTCCACCTTCTACGCACCCACCCCTGGACGCCCTCCTCCCGGGACAAGAGGTTTACAAGTGGCTCACAGTGAATGAGACCCGTCGGCCCTTCGCTATGAGGGATACACAAGATTTTCCCTTTCAAGCACACGCAGCTTCCGAGTATTTATTTAAAATCAGCCCGTAGCCAGGGCTGCCAGTGGAAAAAAATAAGCACTGCCAGACAGGAGTGAGAACAACTAAAACAAAATAACCTAATTTTGGCAAAATCACCTCCGTGGCACCAGCGCCTGTGTTTTAATAACCTGTGGAAATCAGTCATTGTTCTCGCGAACAATGGCACAAAGCAAATGAAGTCAAGCACCACAGCTCATTTCCCTGGAGCTGAGCCACAATATTTTGAAATCCAGACAAAAGTTTATTTAAAAAAAAAGAAAAAAGAATACACTTGAGACAGTAGATGGGGAAACCTTTTTAAACAACCTGTTATCTTTCTGCCCCAGCCATTGAAATTTCCTTAAAACTGAAGAGACGTGAACCCAGAAAAATCAAACAAAACACGGTGGTCGGGGAAGCTTTAAACCTACAGCCAGTCCTCAATCCCTACTGCTCTCACGCTTCTGATGACAGTCCCCATATCTCCTCCTCACGGAATTCCAATTGATATACTGGGGCTGGTTCTGACGGCAGGAGGACATTCAGTCCAAGATGTGCAGGCCCCTCAAAACAGCTCATGTCTCATCTGCCTAGAGCAGCCGTGGGCAAACTACGGCCCTCGGGCCGGATCCGGCCCGTTCGGCTGTTCTATCCGGCCCGCGGAGCCGAAAGAGAGGAGGGTTCTCTTGCTCTCCCCTCCGCTCCTTCACCAGCAGCCCAAGATGAGAGTGCCAGCATGGTCAGGTTGCTTTTGTTCCGGCCCTCCGGTCCAGTTTAAGAACCCATGTGGCCCTCGAGTCAAAAAGTTTGCCCACCCCTGGCCTAGAGGGAAACAATCCCTCCTTGCTCTTTCAGTCCCAATCTACAGAAAACAAAAACAAAAAATAAGTGATAAAAAAAAATCAATATATTGGAAGAATACTGTTGCTCTAGTGCAGAATGTGTCCCTGATTTCTCAAAAGGAAGGAAACTGATAGGATATTAGAAACAGAAAATATGAAACCTGAAAAGCTATGAGAAATAAGAAACTCTTCCCAGATTCTGCTGGGAATGAAGGAAACGGGAGATTCAATCAAACGTTAAAATTTCTTCACCATGAGGTTTTAATATCACTGGAAATTTTTGCCCAAAGATTACTTCTTCTACAGGTTTCCATAGAAAAGGGACAACCAAAAGAGCAAATAGGAGGTGGCTTCCTGAGGACTAAGGTAAAAATAGGGGTGGCCTTTGAAAAAGGAATTAGGAAAAAATATACAAAAGCCTGGTCTGAGCAGACTTGTGTCAGGCTGTACTGAGGAATGAAAACTATCAGAAACAATCTTTGTGTCACTTCTACACGAACGTTTCTTCAAACTATAGGATAATTTTCTGTGCCACTTAAATGACGGTAAAAGTGTGTTGCACTTGAAAAGATGAAGCCAGACTGGGCAAGGAAACATGGTCTTCAAAGCAGAAACCTGGATCCTCCAGGCCCAAGCAGGAGGAAAATTACCCAAAACAAGTGGATTCACATCACTAGGCCTCTGAGATCTAAAAACAGACTACTACTTAAAAATACCCTTTCCTGCCGAGGTCGGTTTGGCTCAGTGGTAGAGCGTCGGTCTGCGGACTGAAAGGTCCCAGGTTCGATTCCGGTCGGTCGGGGGCATGTACATTGGTTGCGGGCACATCCCCGGTAGGGGGTGTGCAAGAGGCAGCTGGTCGATGTTTCTCTCTCATCGACATTTCGGGCTCTCTATCTCTCTCCCTTCCTCTCTGTAAAATATCAATAAAATATATTTTTTTTAAAAAAATACCTTTTCCTTGCCCTAGGCCTCGCTGATGTGGCTCAGTTAGGTGAAGCACAGTACTGTAGATGGAAATGTTGTGGGTTCAATTCCCAGTCAGGGCACACACCTAGGTTGTGGTATCAGTCCAGATTGGGGTGTTTACTAGAGGCGACCCATTGATATTTCTCTCACACATCAATGTTTCTTGCTCATTTTCTCTCTCTCTACCTCCGCGCCCCTTCCTCTCTCTAAAATGTGTAAACAAATACAGGGGTGAGGATAAAAAATAAATAAGAAAAATAGTAACTTTAAAAAAAATAAGTCTACTTTTAAAAAACTATTTAAACTGGGTTTTATGGTGTGAAACCTAGAGGTCCACCCTGTATCTAAGGATTCAGCATGCTCACCCTCACAGCTCTAAAATTCTACCTCATATTTTTATTGTACTCTCTAGTTTATAAGCTCTTTCCAAGACATCGTCACATTTTATAATTGGGAAACAGTATCTAGGAACAGTCTAGATAAGCATTAGTGTTGAAAAACACCCCACCCCATGTATGCCCTCAAATTATGAACAATTTTTTAAAAACACATATCGGGTAGGGAAGCACATGGACTACTTTTGCGGTGATATTCCTAATAAAATACAGACATGTGAAACTGCTCATAGCTCATCAATAACAATAGCTTAGCAGTAGCCTTAACAAGACAGACTTCCCATCATGTTCGGGCTATCCACAACTACTGGTGTGGTGTATATAATGCCACCTCTTTCTCTTTCATATACATATCCTGTATAATGAAGAGCTAATGTGCTAATTAGACCAGACTGGCAGATCAGCCTTCTAGACGACCTTCCAGAACGACCAGTGGGTAGGGGGCAGGGTTGCAGGGCCGCAAGGCAGGGTCAAGACAGCCAGGGATGCGAGGGCCCACTCTTGCACAAATTCCGTGCATCGGGCCTCTAGTGTATACAGTATATACACTAGGGCACATGCCCAGGTTGCAGGCTCAATCCCCAGTAGGGGGCATGCAGGAGGCAGCCAATCAATGATTCTCTCTCATCATTGATGTTTCTATCTCTCTCTTCTCCCTTCCTCTCTGAAATCCATAAAAATAAAAGAACATTATCTCAAAAATAGCTCTCTGGCCCTGGCCGGTTTTGCTCAGTGGATAGAGCATCAGCCTGCAGACCAAAGGGTCCCAGGTTCGAGTCTGGTCAAGGGCATGTACCTTGGTTGCAGGCTCCTCTCCAGGGCGCGTTTAGGAGGCAACCAATTGATGTGTTTCTCTCATATCGTTGTTTCTCTCTCTCTCTCTCTCTCTCTCTCTCTCTCTCTCTTCCACTCTCTCTAAAATCAATAAGCTCAAAAATATTTGAGTTAGAAAAATAGTACCAGTGATGTATTCTGTACCAGTGATGTATACAAAAATAAAAGGCATTAATTCAAGAAGTCCATGTGAATTAAAACAGTTCAGTATTAATTTAGGATAGTTAATAAATGTCGTGGGTTCTTGGGAAAGGTGCAGGGATGTCTGAGAAAAATTCTCCCTGTTCTTCTATCCTCTGGATGTGCTGTCCTAGCAGCATATGAAACACTTCTACTTTTGTTCCTAGAATTCACAGTTCTTATCCCCTTCACTCAGCCAACCATCTTTGCATTTTGCTTGAAAAATAATGTGAAAAGGGTAAGTCTCACACTGAAAATTTTCGGAATCTCTGGCTAGAAGGTCATTAGATGGTGTCATCTTAAAAAGCCGAGCCTAAGGCACAACAGACCATTACACAAGATACAATGAAGACAACATGTAAATGGAAAAACACACCTAAAGAATTAAACTTTACAGACACGAAGAGCACTGAACTGGCTGACCACGCCCCAAGCTGAGGTAGATGCCCAGGAAGACGGAAACTGTGAATGCAGCTTCCCAAGACATTCCTCTGAAACCACAAATGCAGCTCTGAGCGCTCTTTAACACCAACACTTCCTGAAATTCCACAAACACTGCCCACCACTTATGTGCTCATCCCTTGGCACCGGTTTATAAATAAATAAAACATGCAATTTGCTTTAAAAATATCAAAACTTTTGCTGATACCTCCATGCTTGCTTGCATAAAGCTGATAAAGAAAAAAAAGGTTATTAACTTTATTTATCGCAGCTTATTTCAAGAGAGAAGGGACAGGCTCATAAATATTACAGACAGAATTTTAGCAGCTCACCACAAAGCTGTTACATACCTTTTTTAAAAGTTAATCATTTCATCCGCGCTTTTGCCTTTTCATCAGTCTCAAGCTTCTCATTTTTAGAGGTTAAAAAACCCACACATAAACATACTTTTATTGTCAACACCAGAAGAAAAAGTTTATATGTTTGTCCATTTCAAATCATCTGATTCATTTAGCCCCAGTGGTATGCGGCTCGCGAGCCACATGCAACTCAAGAGCCGCAGTTTGCCGCTCTATTGTCTAAGGAGTTTGCTGACCACTGATTTAGCCAAACAATCTATTGGAGTCGCTATTGTGGGCCAGGCACTATTTGGGTCTTTAAGGTGATACCACCTCATGCCCTTTTAGCCAGAGATTCCAAACACTTCCAGAACGAGACTACCTTCTCCACATTGTTTTTCACTGGGTGTACAATGTTAAACAAGAGAGACTAAGGCCCCTTTAGGATCCAACAATTCATTGGGGAAGATGGACATGAAAACACAAAAGTAAAGAAATGCATGTATAATATATTGTCAGGTACCAGTAAGTGCTATGAAGCAGGGTGACTGGCAAGAGTGGGGATTCCCTGTCCAATTTGGCTCAGTGGATAGAGCGTCGGCCTGGGTTCGGTTCTAGTCAAGGGCACCTACCTTGGTTGTGGGCACATCCCCAGTGGGGAGCATGCAGGAGGCAGCTGATGGATGTTTCTAACTCTCTATCCCTCTCCCTTCCTCTCGATAAAAAAAAAAATCAATCAATCAATAAAATATATTTTAAGAAAAGAATGGGGCAGGCAGGGAAAGGAAGGACATTACATAGGATAGTCTGGAAAGGTCCCTCCGAGGAGGTGACATGCATGCAGAGACCTGAATAAGAAGACAAACTTGCAAAGATATAGGGCTGCCCTGTCCAACGGGGTAGCCAGGAGTCTATCACAAGCGGCTAATGAACATGTGAAACGTGGCCAGTCCAAACTGAGAGATGCTGGATTTTTAAGATTTAGTAAGAAAAGAAAAAAAAGCGCAAGTATCTCATTAATAACTTATATGTTGATTAAATGTTGATATAATACCCTGGGTGCATAAATAAATCACTAAAATCAATACCATCTGTTTCTTTTTCACCTTTTTAGATGTGGCTAACAGAAAATTTTAAATTGCAAATTCATCTCCTATTTTACAGATGCTGGTCTAGGAAAAGGGGATTCCAGGGGGAGAAAAGAAGATGGGACATGCCATGAGACAGGAAGCAGCTACTCATGTGTTTAAGGACCTGTAAGAAAGCCAACGTAGCTGGAAAGAGTGAACCAGTCAGAAAAGGTTGGAAATGGAAAGGCGGGCAGAGGCCAGGTCATGAAGAGCTTAGTAAACCCGGGTGCTAGACTAAATGCGTGTGCTTCCCTCCCTCCCCCACCCCCAATCCGTATGTTGGAACTTAGTCACCAATGTGATGTATTCAGAGGTGGGGCCTTTGGCGGGTGCTTAGGGTAGAGTCCTCATGAATGGGATTTGTGCCCTTACAAAAGAAACCCCGAGATCACCCTCACTCCTCCCACATAGAAATGCCATCTATGAACCGGGAACAGAGCCCGTCCCAGACACCGTATCTGTGGGGACCTTGATCTTAAACTTCCCAGACTGCAGAAGAGTCAGAAATAAATGTCTGTTGTTTGCAAGCCACCCAATCTATGGGTTGTAGGTAGCCTCAACAAACTAAGATACGGGGTAAAGTTGTTTTGTTTGTTTTTATAGTTTAAAGTATTACTAGTAGTAGTACATGTCTCCTTTTTTCCCCCTCTGACCTTCCCCTGGCCTCCCCCACCCCCCAGCACATGCCCTCACACCCTCCCCCGTGTCTTGTGTCCACTGGTGGTGCTTATATGCATGCATACAAGTCCCTCAGTTGACCTCTTACCTTTCCCCACCTCCACCCTTCCCAGCCCTCCCACTGTAATTTGACAATCTGTTCGATGCTTCTCTGCCTCTGTACCTATCTTTTTGTTCATCAGGTTACAATGTCCTTTATTATCCATAAATGAGTGAGATCATGTGGTATTTTTCTTTCACCGACTGACTTATTTCACTTTGCATAATGCTCTCCAGTTCCATCCATGCTGCTGCAAATGGTAAGAATTCCTTCTTTTTTTATAGCAGCATAGTATTCCATTGTGTAGATGTACCAGTTTTCTGTGGTACATATGCTGATGGGCATTTAGGCTGTTTCTAAATCTTAGCTATTGTAAATTGTGCTGCTATGAACATAGGGGTGCACATATCCTTTCTAATTGGTCTGTTTTCTTGGAATATATTCCTAGAAGTGGGATTACTGGGTCAAATGGGAGTTCCATTTTTTAATTTTTTTAAAATATATTTTATTGATTTTTTACAGAGAGGAAGAGAGAGGGATAGAGAGTTAGAAACATCGATGAGAGAGAATCATTGATCAGCTGCCTCTTACACACCCACTACTGGGGATGTGTCCGCAACCAAGGTACATGCCTTTGACCAAAATTGAACCCGGAACCCTTCAGTCCGCAGGCCAATGCTCTATCCACTGAGCCAAACTGGTTTCGGCACCATTTTTAATTTTTTGAGGAAACGCCATACAGTTCTCCACAGTGGCTGCACCACTCTGCATTCCCACCAGCAGTGCACGAGGGTTCCTTTTTCTCTGCATCTTCGCCAGCACTTCATTTGTTGGTTTGTTGATGATAGCCATTCTGACAGGTGTAAGGTGGTACCTCATTGTTTTGATTTGCATCTCTCGGATGGTTAGTGACTTTGAGCATGTTTTCATATGTCTCTTGGCTTTCTGGATGTCCTCTTTCGAAAAGTATCTATTTAGGTCCTATGCCCATTTTTTGATTGGATGGTTTGTCTTCCTTTTGTTAAGTTGTATGAGTTCCCTGTAAATGTTGGAGATTAAACCTTTATCGGAGATAACATTGGCAAATATGTTCTCCCATGCAGTGGGCTTTCTTATTGTTTGTTGATGGTTTCTTTTGCTGTGCAGCTTTTTATTTTGATACAGTTCCATTTGTTTATTTTCTCCTTAGTCTCTCTTGCCCTAGGATCTGTGTCTATAAAAATATTGTTCCGATATATGACTGCAATTTTGCTGCCTATGGAGTCTTGTAGGATTTTTATGGTTTCCCTTCTTACATTCAAGTCCTTTAGCCAATTTCAGTTTGTTTTTGTATATGGTGTAAGTTGGTGACCTGGTTTCATTTTTTTGTTGCATGTATCTGACCAAATTTCCCAGCACCATTTATTAAAGAGATTGTTTTGACTCCATTGTATGCTCTTGCCTCCTTTGTCAAATATTGAGTATAATGGCTTAGGTCAATTTCTGGGTTCTCTATTCTGTTCCATTGGTCTATATGTCTGTTCTTGTGCCAGTACCAGGCTGTTTTGAGAACTGTGGCTTGGTAATATAGCTTGATGTCTGGTATTGTGATCCCTCCAAATTTGTTCTTCTTTCTCAGGATAGCTGTGGCTATTCGGGGTATTTTTTATTCCAGATGAATTTTTGGAGTTTGTTCTAGATCTTTGAAATATGCCATTGGTATTTTAATAGGTATTGCATTGAATCTATAGATTGCTTTGTATGGACATTTTAATGATGTTGATTCTACCAATCCATGAACATGGTATGTTCTTGCATTTGTTTATGTCCTCTTCTATCTCTCTTTCCAATGTCCTGTACTTTTCAGAATGCAGGTCTTTCACATCCTTAGTTAAGTTTATTCCTAGGTATCTTAATTTTTTTTTTTGGTGCAATGATAAATGGAATTTTTTTTTTTCATTTCTCTTTCTGTGAGTAATCCAGGCATGTGCCCTGATGAGGAATCAAACCAGCTACCTTTTAATGCCTGGGATGATGCCCAACCAACTGAGCGTGCACACCAGCCAGGGCCATTAGTGCTAGTCTTAAGAGGAGACAAGTGAGGTCAGGTCCTAGTCTCCCTCTTAACTATCTATCCTGTATCGAGAAGTTGGAAGATAACCTCATTTGATTATAAGGTTATCCCATGTATATTCTTACAGAGGCAGCAACTGGATCCGTTGTGGGCACGATGGATCACATCAGACAGTTTGCAGTCCAGGTCTCTCATTTATTCTATGAACCTGGGTGAAAACTTAAACTCCCTAGCCTCAGTTTCCTCATCTGTTAAACAAATAAAATAGTGCCACCTCCTATGGGTGTTTTCAAGATTAAATGAGATAATAACTACCAAGCATTTAGCTCTATGCTTGGCATGTAGAAAGTACTGAATAAATGATATTTTATTATTGCTATTTCACTGCAGATTCTTACAGAATGGTGACTCACCAATATACCCCACAAACTGGCACACCGTAAGCATTTTACACTAAATAATTAATCCAAAGTGTAATGGCTAGTTATAGCTTTACTGAAAACATTGGGTCATTACCAATCAAAAATGTTAAGGGTCTAGACCAGGGGTGGGCAAACTTTTTGACTCGAGGGCCACAATGGGTTCTTAAACTGGACCGGAGGGTGGGAACAAAAGCAACCTGACCATGCTGGCACTCTCATCTTGGGCCACTGGTGAAGGAGCGGAGGGGAGAGCAAGAGAACCCTCCGCTCTTTCAGTTCTGCGGGCCCGAAAGAACAGCCGAATGGGCCGGATCCGGCCCCCGGGCCGTAGTTTGCCCACAGCTGGTCTAGACATATGGCGCTTGTTTCCTAAAGTACCTTATGTAAGAACTGTCTCTATCCTCCAGTAAATTATAAAAGAGGAAAATGTTTTCCTCTGAATGGATATTCATGAAAATTATGACTACCAATGTATTCTAGACATTTATTTTTTATTACTCCAAGAGTGTCTGTGACCAGCAGTGGAAATACAGTCTGCCATCACACCTCCTTTCTCTTCCCCTCCCTATCATCTCATCTTCTCTGGTCTGTTCTGTATCAACAAATGGAGCAGAAACCTGGGCCCCGGGATTATCACATGGAGTGTAGCTGTACTCACTTTGGTCCGATCTATAATAATAAAAGCGTGATATGCTAAATAGACCAGACGTCCGACCAAACATCCTTCCAGTTGAAACCTGGGTCCCGGGTGCCAGAGGGAAACCAGTGCCGGCTTCTGGGAGAAGGAAGGTCTACTCTCGTAAGAATGTCGTGCATCGGGCCTATATTTTCAACATAAAGAGTTTTATTCCCAGTGGATTTTAAAAATCAAGCAATCACTGGACCACAAGAATTAGACTTGAATTCTCTTTGGTCTCATGAAAACAGAGGGTGATATTTGCATTGCTCCTCCAAACCCCAATTACTAGGCCAGGCCTTCCAAACTCCCAAACATCATCTATTTGGGCCCAAAGATGTCAACAAAGCTAACAATTGAGGCATTATCTATGGTGGTCAGATCAGGGCTGCCCCTACCCCACCCAGGCCTGTACACCCGGCCATCATTTTTTTTAAAAAAAACAACCGCGACTATGACATTCAGTCTGGAATAAGGAAGGGTAAGCCTGAAATTCTTGCTGAACTCCAAACTCATCGTTTCTCTGAGCTGACATAAAACAACTCTGGAGCAGAGTGTAGCAGAACAAGCGGGCTCCACTCTGGCGCCTGCTGCTGGTCACATGATCTCTGAGAAGGCCCCTAACTTCTCAGCCCAGGTTTCTCCAATGCATGATAATTCTCCATCAGTCTCAACTACATTTGGTATCTGAATTTAGACCCTGGTCTCCACTGTCTCTAAGCTCTTCTGGACACCACACCCACGATCACCAAAGCTAAAAATAAATAGCGAGAGGCACCAAGGAAGACAGCTAAACAAAGGCCTGTGGCAGGAATCCCACCCACCAGACTCCAGGCTGCCGTGGGAATGCTTTACGAGTATTTCTGTCACCACACAGTTTGTTGACTCATATGTAAAAATTACATTCATTCACTTATTAAACACTATGTACTGTGTAGAAGGCACTATGAAAGTGAGAGGCAAAGACCCTTTCCTCGTGAAGACTTACGAGGAAATATTTACGTTACCTATACAAAAGTCTAAGCAGGTCCATTTTTCCATTGCCTAAAAGGCTTGCTGCTGTAAATCAAGCCATATAAATTCCCACAGTTAGATCTTAGAGGAAATGAGCCATAAAAGAAAATTTCAGAATGACATCTGCCTTCCTTCACATCAACCAATTCCAACAACGTACTCCTATTTACCCTTTCTTCTGTAGGGAGTAAAGAATCAGTGTGAGCCGAAACCGGTTTGGCTCAGTGAATAGAGCGTCGGCCTGCAGACTGAAAGGTCCCAGGTTCGATTCCTGTCAAGGGCATGTGCCTTGGTTGCGGGCACATCCCCGGTGGGGGGTGTGCAGGAGGCAGCTGATCGATGTTTCTAACTATCTCTCTCCCTTCCTCTCTGTAAAAAATCAATAAAATATATATTTTAAAATTTTTTAAAAAAGAATCAGTGTGAGTCCTGGAAAGTGTTTCCAAGTGGTTAGAGTGTGTTGGCCGTGTGCGGAAGGGTCTTGAGTTCGATTCCCAGTCATGGGCACACACCTGTGTTGCAGATTATCTCCCAGGAAAATTTCTATGTCCTCCATTAGAAGATATTTTGATTTACATATTCAAATTATTCTCAGCTGTTTCAAAAGACCTGTTTGAGGTTAAAGGAATCTTTACCATTATTGGTAAAGCTGGGCTTTATTGGGAGGAATGTCTAAAATGCAATTTGAAGTCCTGATAACTTTATCGGTCTTAGTCTATTTTAACAGGTCTTTGTCTACTTTATTTTTATTATTATTTCATCATATGGTTTGTGTCCTGAATTTCTTATTAAATATTTTTATTGATTTTTTTTTTTTAGAGAGAGGGAGAGAGAGAAACATCAGCTGCCTCCTGAAAGCCTTCTACCAGGGCTCAAGCCTGAAACCCAGGCACATACCCAGACCTGGAATCAAATCTGAAACCTTTCTGTGCATGCAGCAGTGACCAACCAACTGAGCTGCACCGCCCAGGGCTGTCCTTAATTTGACTTCAATGTCCTACCACCTGAAGAGTATAACTTCTAGCAACATGCATACATTACAAAAAAGTCCATAAAGCAACTGGTAAAATTTATGTTTTTCTTTTTTTTAAAGAGCGCTTGATGCCAGCGGCTATTTTTTTTTTTTTTTTGGTAATATATTTTATTGATTTTTTACAGAGAGGAAAGGAGAGAGACAGAGAGCTAGAAACGACGATGAGAGAGAAACATCGACCAGCTGCGTCCTGCACACCCCCTACCGGGGATGTGCCCGCAACCAAGGTACATGCCCTTGACCGGAATCGAACCCAGGACCTTCCAGTCCGCAGGCTGAAGCTCTATCCATCGAGCCAAACTGTTTTCGGCAAAATTTATGTTTAAAAGTAGTTAATTAAGACCTTCTACAGGCAGAGTAACAACTTGCTAAGAAAGAGTATGATAAAAAAAAAAAAACATAGATCAGTTCCAAAAAAGTAAAATAGAAACTTAACTGTCATTAACTTTGAAATTAAAGCAGCAAAACAGAAACAGCCTCCTGGCTAATTTGCCTAACTCACTGGACCTGTTTCCTCGTCCCCTGATGCAGCTCTGTGGAAGCAGTCAAGACTGTTAACTGGGAGCATAATGCCACATTCTCCTGCCTTCCTCTCATCTCCCTGGGCACACTTCTGACTCTCCTTAGCAATGTCCCCTCTCCATCCTCGCCGCCGCTAAATGCTGGCTTGTCTCCGGGGCTCAATCCTTGAGCCCCTTTTCTTTTCTAACATCACTCCCTGGGTGATGTTACCCAATATCATGGCTTTATATCTACATATACATTTAGACCCCTGATAGATGACTTTGCCTGCTTGATTATCTCCATTCGAAGGTGCCTGCAATGCTGTTCCCCAAGAAAATCTCAGTGGCTTCCTTCCTTGAATCCTTCAGGGTTCTTGTCAAATGCCAACTTATCCGTAAGGCCTTCTGTACCGCCTTATTTAAAATTGCAACCCCACCACCCCCATCCCCCCCATTCTGCTGGCACTAGCCTAGTCTTGTGTCTCTGCTTTATTTTTCCCCATAGCAAGCGTTAACATCTGGTAAGCTATATATTTTCATTGTTTTTTACACTAGAATGTAAGCACCATAATGGCAAGGACTTTTGACTGCTTTGTTCACAGCTGTCCCTCATACCTAGGACACACCTGGGGGGGGAGGGGATCTACACCTGAAGGCTTTCAAAACCCTTTCATTCAACTATTTGTTGATATTGCAATGCTATCAGGCAAAATTGTCACAAAACAGCAACTATTATAAGGAACAGAAATCTCAATCACCCATACTTATGCATAGTGTTGCAAAAGGAAAAGCCAGTTTGTGTCTGAAAATTAATTAAAATTATTTCTTTACTGTTTAATTTGAAGTCTTAGCACTACGTCTAAAGAGTCCCAAAACACACCTACAGGTGCTGTTTTAGCTTTAGTAGGCAATTTACCATTTCTTGAGACAGAGGAAGAAGAAAAATTACAGGCTTTTTCCTTTTATCAGTCACCACTGACAGAAGGCCTCCAAGTGACCTTGTACCACGAACGTTTAGTATGTTTGGGGCAGAAGGGATTCTAGAAAATAAAATAATCCTTTCCCCAGTCCCAGAAGAGGAATCTCTCCAAATACCTCTGCAGACATTTTTTTCTAACTTTGTATTCCTGAACAAAGACATTTTTAGTATATACCTGAAATCTTGGTTGTTAAGAAACATGATTACCTAATTATACATACAAACTGGTACTCATCCAATTTTTCAAAAAAAAAATTAACTACGACTAGACTTGGGAGGGTTTTGTGGAAAACGTTTTGCTGTGAAAATGAGTTAAGAAGATGCTCACTTAGCAAAGACGTGGGCTGATGGGTACTGTATCTCAAGGCTGAACAGTTTTGTTTACTATTGTTTATTATTTAGTGCATTATTCCTGGCTCCCACCCACCAAAAAAGAGAAACAGAAGAAGAAAACACACACACACACACACACACACACACACACACACACACGCAGGCACGGAACACAGTGGAATGCTACATCCAAAGGAAGCTGTTCGGAAAGGCTATGACCTAAGCGTTTTAACACTGACACAGATAAAGTTCGGGCGGTAGATGTCACTTGTCTCATCCATTTAAAAAAACAAAACAAAAAAAACACCCAAGCTTCAGATCCAAGCAAGCAAGCAGAAAAAGAGAGAGGCGTGAAAAATGAAGTCAGTCGCTTCTCCCCTGCCTCTTCCAGACACTGCGCACCAGTTACCTCTCTCCCCCACCCCCAGCACCCACCCACCACCCACCACCCACCCATCCATCCATCCACCATCCATCCATCCTTTAAGGGCGCCTTTCCCAGCCTCAGTTCCCCAGCTCAGCCCGCACTGCGCCATCAAACGAGCCCAGAGGCGGCCCCGGAGGAGCCGGTCCAGGAAAACCCGGCAGCAGCACCCGGTGCGCCCGGCAGTGGAGGTGGGAGGTGGGAGGTGGGAGGTGGAGGGTGGGGGGTGCGAGAGAACATCCAACTCCTGGAACTCGGAGCAGCAGACGCAGCGTCCACAGAGCGTCGTGCCGGTCCCGCGCGTCCAAAGGTCCTTCCTCGCCGGCTCCAAGAGCACTGCGGGGCCGACAGGACTCCAGGGGGCGGCCGGCCGTCATCGCAGGACCGGGAACGGCCTGGGACCCAGTCCAGCCCGCCTCCCGCCCGCCCGGCAGCCCGGCCCCCTCCCACGCCCCCTCCCCCGGGGGCGCCGGGGCTCCAACTTCGCGGCCCGGGCGCCGAGGGCGGGCGCGGGGTGCGCGGGGTGCGCGGGGTCGCCGCGCCCGGTGACTCACCGGCCGCCTTCGCTGGCAGCCGGCTGCAGGCGGGGGGACCGGGGAGCGGGCGCGGGTGCGAGCCGTGTCCTCCGGGCCCCCGCCGCCCCGGCCCCCGCTCCCGCTATTCACAACCCCGCGCCCCGTAGGCAAGCCCGCGGGGCTCCGGGGCGCACCGCCTGCACGCGAAACCAATGACCGTGTCCGTAAAATAAAATAAATAAATAAAATAATAATAAATCGCCGCCCGAGCGCCCGCCCGCCCGTCCGGCCGGGGAGCCGGAGCTGCCCGCATCCGACTTTTGTCTGGAGCCCGCACCCCGCCTCCCGCGCGAGGTCCCCCGCGGCGCCGCCGCCGCCGCCGCCCGGCCTTACCCGCCAGCTCGTCGGGCTCCAGCCCGCTGTCCGCGTCGATGCCGCACAGCACGAAGTAGTGCGCGAAGCGGCAGGCAGCCGGGGAGGAGCCCGGGCCGGGCGCCGCGCCGCTCCCGCTCATCCCGGCCCCGCGGCGCCCGCTGCGCCCGCCGCCGCCGCCGCCGCCGCTCGGAAGGCTCGCCGCTCCGGCTGCGGTCCCCGCGCGCCGGTCCTAGGGCGACCCCGGCGCGCCCATGACCGCGCTGCCGCCTCTGCCGCCGCCGCCGCTCGTCCCCGCAGCCCCGCGCTCCTCGCCGGAGAAGCGCCCGGTGGTGCGTCCCGATGTGGATGCCGGTCCGGCGGGGGAGGGGCGCGCGGGGGGAGTGTCCGCGGGAGAGGCTCGCCCCGCCGCCGCCGCCGCCGCCGCCGCGCTGGCCAGCCGGGAGCCCGGCGTCTGGCGCCCGCGGGTCGGTCAGCTGAGCCCGGCTCCCGCGGTGGGAGCGCGAGGAGGGCGGGCGGGCGCCCGGGCCCGGCGCGCGCGGGGTTGGCGGACGGAGACGCCGCGGCGGGGCGCGCGCGCGCGAGGAGCACGCGTCCGGGCCGTGCGCGCGCGCGCCCCGCCGCGGGCCCCGGGGAGGCGCAGGGCGCGGGCGGGCGGGGGGCGGGCTGCCGGCCGGCCGGGCGGGCGGGCGGGCGGGGGGCGACCACACGTGCGCGCGAGCGCCTCCTGCCCTCCGCCAACCAGCAGGGTAGGCTGGTGAGCCCAAGCGCGGGATTCTGCCTTCTCCAGGGATGCTAGATTCTCTCTCTTTTTTTTTTTTTTTTTTTTTTTTTTTAATGCAGCTTTGGGCAAGGGTAAGAGCCACTCTGAGATCCTTGCCCCACCATGGTCTGGACCATCCCCACCTTTTAAACCGTGGCATGGGCAGATGCCCATCTCGTGTTCGGATCCTCGTCCTGAGCCCTCCTCACCCTCCTTCGCAAGCTAACCTTCCTCGGTGAATTGGGAGGCTCTGCGGGAGGCTTGGGGGGCGGGGGGGGGGGGGGTTGGGGGAGATGACTCGACAGCCACAAAGCATGGAGACTTCTAAAAGAACTGCTATCGCCAACTTCTCCTCCCCGCCCCACCAATTCCCTAGCCTGTCCTGACATTTTCCAGGTCAGGGGAAAGGAGCCGAGGCGCTCCAGTTTCCCTGCGCTGCACGCATTTCATATTATCGGCTCTCCCTGGGCTCTCCCTGCAGGTACAGCCGGAGACTGATAAGGCAACAGGAATTCGACCCTGAACTCCGCTCCTCACGCGGCCGTGGTTTTCTAGTTTGCTCTTTCCTCTGACTATCCATTCTTCAGAAGGAGCTCGTCATCCAGTTCTTAACTCCTTTAAAGGGTGAAAAACCGAATGGATATCCTCTCCACATTGTCATCTCTTCTTTCAGGATTTGGCTGCAAGATTGGGTGGGGTGGGGTAGTGTGTGTGTGTGTGTGTGTGTGTGTGTGTGTGTATGGGAGTGGGGGTGGGGGGTGGGGAGTGTATCATGAACACACAAGAAAACCTTCCAGGGAAGTGGACTGTGAGAACGAGCCTCAATTACTTGATGGAATAATGTTCTTCCTGAAAGACACCATCATTTCTTTCCTCATTTCTCTCTCTCCAATTTGAAATGGAAGAAAAATCAAGAAATCAGGGTGAGCCAGCCTGGATAATTGACCTTTATCTTCTACTGTACTCTGCCCTTTCCCTTCAAAACACCTGTAATGACTTTCCCTGTGTGTCTTCTTGGCTGGATTGTAAGCGTCCCAGAGCAAGAGCCGTGCTCTCTGCTTCCTCACGTTTCTAATAGCTAGCAGAACCCTGGTCCCACACAGCCCCTCAGCTTATATTTATTGAATGAACAGGGGCCCTGTGAACGAAGTTGCTGCGCAGGGGAAGGGGGTCCCTCAATCCGGCGCCCTGCACCTTCTTACAATCTGTGGCCCTTCAGGGGATGTCGGACTGCTGGTTTAGGCCCAATCCTGCAGGGATCCCTGTGGGATCACACCTAAACCAGCAATCAGACATACCTCTCCCAATCCAGGACCACTGGCTCCTAACTGCTCACCTGCCTGCCTGCCTGATCTCCCCTAACCCACTATGCCTGTCTGATAGCTCCTAACCCTTCTGCCTGCCTACCTGATGCCCCCTAACCCTCTGCCTGCCTTCCTGATTGCCCTAACCACTCTGCCTGCCTGCCTGATTGCCCTAACCACTTTGCATTCCTGCCTGATAGCCCTAACCACTTTGCATTCCTGCCTGATTGCCCCTAACCACCTCTACCTGCCTGCCTGATTGCCCTAACCACTCTGCCTGCCTGCCTGCCTGCCTGATCGACCCTAGCTGCTCGCCTGCTTGCCTGATTGCCCCTAATTGCCTCTACCTTGGCCCCTGCTGCGGTGGCTTCATCCAGAAGGACATCCGGAAGGCTGTTCAGCTGTCCAGTCTAATTAGCATATTATGCTTTTATTATTACAGATGATAGAAGGGCGGTTATCTAGGTAGTAACATGCTACTAGGAGAATACACAAACTTTACTATCCATAACATATTTATGAACGCATGCTAATTTGTTATACAATTATTGCTTTTCCTCATATAGAGGACACTGAAATGTGTAAAGCAAAGGGAAGGGAGTGGCCTGGCCAGGTAACTCAGTTGGTTAGAGCATGGTCCAGATACACCAAGGTTGCAGGTTTGATCCCTGGTCAGGGCACTTAAAAGAATCAACCAATGAAAGGATAACTAAATGGAACAACAACAAAACAATGCTTCTCTCTTCCTTCCTCTCTCTCTAAAATCAACAAATAAGAAATAAATAAAATAAAAAGAAGGGGAGCCCCAGCCGGTTTTGCTTAGTGGTTAGAGCACCAGCCCATGGACTGAAGGGTGTCAGGTTCAATTTCCATCAATGGCATGTTCCTCGGTTACAGACCCATTCCCCAGCCCTGGTTTCAGGCTCGTATAGGAGGCAACCAATTGATGTGTCTCTCTCACATCAATATTTCTTTCTTTGTGTCTCTCCCTGTCCTTTCCTCTCTCTCTCTCTCTCTAAAAAAAATCAATGGAAAAAATATCCTGGGGTGAAGATTAACACAAAAAAAGGAATTGAAGAAGACGAAGGGGAGGGTGACAGAGGTATATGTGTTTCTCCTATTTTTGCTCCTTACAAAATGTTTGTTAAATTCTAGACTACTCAAAGAACAACAAAAACCGAATTTACTGTTTACCCTAGCCAAGAGATCTGTTACTTTTTGTTCATTTGAAAAGTAACCGATTTATGAGCTTGAAAGCCCTACATTAATGTTTTTAAGATGATGAACTAAAACGAAGCCCAAACCAACAGAATGTATTGAAACATGACCTAAAAGTCTCATTAAAATAGACAAAAATCTTTCCTAAAGACTTCAAGAAGATAGTCACAAATTGCAGGATTTCATGCTAATTTGAAAATATCTGCGTACGTTTCTAATTATCACTTCGGAATAACACTGTGTAGGTATAATCTGCCGTAAACTGCCGTGAACCGTTGAAAGGATAATCAAGAATTAACTACACATCGTTGCACACACATTTTCCTCCAAAACAATGACAGAGATAAATTAGTGTAGTGAACAAACACAAATGGCTTGAAATAAATCTTCCGAAACATTTAAATCGTACTGAGGAGGAGAGAGATCATATCCTGTCCCCACATTAAGACAACCCTTGTCTCCGAAACCGGTTTGGCTCAGTGGTAGAGCGTCGGCCTGCGGACTGAAAGGTCCCGGGTTCGATTCCGGTCAAGGGCATGTACAGTGGTTGCGGGCACATCCGCAGTAGGAGGTGTGCAGGAGGAGAAAAAAAAAAAGACAACCCTTGTCAACCCCGGTCTTCAGCTCCACCATGCCGTCCACACAAACAGGAGCGGAAGGGTTGCTAAAGTAACTTCTGAGAGCCCGAGACATTCCTGGCACCACATTTTCCTTGCAGTCAGCCACCTTAAGCCGCCAGATTAGCAGTGCTATCAGTTTCTACTCTTCCGTTTCCCGAAGGCAGCGGCTGCTGGCAGAGCTCAGCTGGTCCACGTGCCAGCCATGCCCCCCATCTGAGGTTTTCCTGCAGTCCTCCCAGGGTAGCAGGTCGCTGCTCAGGTGCTTGGAACGCTGTCTGGCATTCTGCTGCTGTTCCTTGTGCATTTGCTGCCTGAATTAGATTGAGAATGTATTGCAGTGGCAGCCACAATCCCAACTTGAACCTCTAAATAACACAAGACGTGCCAAATAATCACAATTCCGATGGAAGAAAATCCTGAGTGACATTTTCTTCGGCCAGGGTCTGAACTCTCTGGGAAAATCTTATCACAACAAAAAGTTATTTGGAAAAATCAATAATCATATTCCCTTATCATAGTTCCAGAAAAAGGTCAGTTTATGCCAAGAAGAGCTTGGTACAAAACAATTTCACATAAATCTGTTTCTACCTTATACAATCAGTCCATCATCATCTCCCCCAAAATCTCCTGTATATGTAATTGTGTTATGCTTTGGGCACCTGAAACTAATAAGATATGATCCCTCTTCTTCAGAATTTGTAGTTCCTAGAAGGAAGGAAAATACTTCTCAGAAATAATTAAAATACCAAAAAAGAGATGATAAAAATAAAATGTGGTATACAAGAGGAATACGATTTTTGTCAGGTAGATATAGGAAGGAAGACATTCCAGGCACAGGAATGACGGGGGTATAAAAAGTGTGTAGAGGACAGTAGTTCAGTTGGAGTCAGATCATGAAGAGCCTTGAATGCCAGGTAAGTAGGGCTGATTCACTTTCTTATACTCTTACTAGAGGCCAAGTGCATAAAATTCATGCACAGGGGTAAGGAGGTCCTCTCAGCCTGGCCCCCACCCTCTGGCAATCCAGGACCCCCTCAGGGGATGTCTCACTGCAGTCGGACATCCCTCTCGCAATCTGGGACTGCTGGCTCCTAACGGCTCACCTGCCTGCCTGCCTGATCACTCCTATCCACTCTGCCTGCCTGATCACCCCTAACCGCCTCTGTCTCTCCCTCTCCCCCCCCCCCCCCCCCCCGGTTTCATCCAGAAGGATATCCAGAATTTTGTTTGGCTATCCTGTCTAATTAGCATATTACCCTTTTATTATTATAGGTACCTACCTTGCTGGTACCTGGAAAGCTAGTCTTAGCTAGCTTTGAGTGCGTCTAACACAGAATATTTGAGATCAGCTAAGCCAGCCCTTCATTTTACAAATAAATATCTAAGTCTCACAGAAGTTTGGTGGCACACACATTGTTAGTAAACCAGGAGCAAAGCATAAATGACTGGATAATAGGATATCTTAAAGGCCCTTTCAATCCCAATGTCCATAAACCTATCAAATCTCTTCATTTGGCTTGACTAATCTTTCCCCTATATGCTGCTTATAGCTTTAGAGATTCACTTTGGATTTGATTTTTTTTTACTTCGTATAAAGAAAAATTTCAAATATAAAAAAAAGACTAAAATAACAAACACCTACATACCCCTCACCTAATTTTAATATTAACATTTTGCCATTTTTGTTTTAACTGTTTGTTTCTTAAGTATTTGAAAGTAAGGAAGGCATCCCATTCGTCAGCATTCTTTAAAACAATGTTTAAAAACTATCTCAAAAAAAACTTCTTTTTCTTCTATTGGTAGATTGTATTTTGGGTTTAAAACTCTTAATATTACAATGTTCGCAATACATACATCTGACCAGAAACTTTTCTACAGAATGCTTAAGGAACTCTCAGAACTCAGTCAGACAACCCCATTTTTAAATGGGCAAAGCATTCGAACAAACACTTCACAAATGACGATTTACAAATGGCCAAGAAGCACAGGAAACGATGCCCAGCCCCAGTCCCTGTTTCAACAGGTAAAGATCAGGGATGACTAAATCACATCAGGGATGGCAAAACCGCCAAAAGAGACCACTTCCTGTGCTCCAGGATGGCTGGAATTTAAGACTGACGGTATCAGGTGTTGGGGAAGATGCATCTATTGCTGGTTGGAATGCAAGGTGATACAACTTGGAAAGCATTTTTGGTAGTTTCTTATAAAGTTCCATATCTCCAGGCAAATTCCACTTGTATGTTTTGCCCAAGAGAAATTGAAGCGTATGACCACAAAAAGACTGGTTCCCACAGATGTTCCTAGCGGTTTTGTGCGTAAACCCCAACCAGAAATCGCCTATGCCGGTTATCAAGTTATTCTCTCGCAGATTCAAATCCACCTTTCCTTGCCCTGCTTTGTGACGCCGGAGCTGGGGCCTGCAAGCATCTCTCCTCTGCCCACTGGCCCAGCGTCAGGCTTTGTCAGGCTGAGGGCACTGCGGGAACGCGACTCGGTGATGTCAGCAGGAAGGCATTCCCCTTCTGGTGCCAGTCCTTCTCCCATGTTTTTACTCGGCCAGGGACGGACACCTGGTAGCACTCCCTCCACCGCCCTCACTGGCCAGGTCCAGCCGAGGCCTCAGGTCAGGCCCTGTTCTTCTCCCCTCAGGCTGCTATGAGAGACCAGCTCCAAGCTGCTGGTATTACCTGGGAAACCTGGGACACTTACGGGCCAGGTCTAGCCTGTATCCTTTGGCAAGTTTCTTCATCACAGACAAGCAGGCTGTGCACTCCTGTGGCAGCCAGGCTCTTTTCAAAGAGGTCTGAACCAGAGCCTGGGAGGGGCAGGGCATCTTCCCCTAAGTCAGCCGGGGGCAAACTACGGCCCATGGCCGGAGGATCGTTCTACCCGGCCCACTCAGAGCCGAAAGAGCGGGACGTATACCCTTTTATGTAATGATGTTTACTTTGAATTTATATTAGTTCACACAAACACTCCATCCATGCTTTGGTTCCGGCCCTCCGGTCCAGTTTAAGAACCCATTGTGGCCCTCGGGTCAAAAAGTTTGCCCACCCCTGCCCTAAGTCCTTGGCTCCTTCTTGCTACTTGCTACTTCTAGATCCTCTTTCACCCCTTTAAGTCATTAACCACATTTCACTACTTACTGAAACTATTAAATTTTCCTGTTCAAATGAATGGTTTCTCTCTAGATGTCCATCCCCAGGTAAATGAATACATTTGTACGCTTATATCCTAGGATACTACTCAGCAGTAAAAAAAAAAAAAAAAAAAAAAGAATGAACTTCTGATACATCCAACCAGGTGATGGCTGTGTCAAAAAATATGCTGAACAAGAAGATGCTAGATGCAAAAGAGTCCGTAGTGTGTTATTCCATTTATGAGAAGTTCCAGAGCAGGCAGAAACAGCCTGGGGCTTCGGAAGGCTAGGGAATCAACTGCAAAAGTGAACTCTCTGGAGTATGAAAAAAAATGGTGATATCACAGGTGCACACATTTGTCAAAACCCATTCAATTACGTTCATAGAATGGGTGTATTTTAATATCTATAAATTATAGCTCAATTAAATCTACTTAGGAAGGGGAAAAAAGCAAAAATTATGTCAATTTTTAATGACATTTTATGTTTCAAAACTTTACAATTCCTAAAATTCTCCTCATTATGGTTGATTAACAGAACTGATTCAAATTCTTATTTAAAAAAGCTTGTTCCAGCCGAAACCAGTTTGGTTCAGTGGATAGAGCATCGGCCTGTGGATTGAAAGGTCCCAGGTTTGATTCCGGTCAAGGGCATGTACCTTGGCTGCAGGCACATCCCCAGTGGGGGGGGGTGTGCAAGAGGCAGCTGATCGATGATTCTCTCTCATCGATGTTTCTAACTCTCTATCCCTCTCTCTTCTTCTCTGTAAAAAAATCAATAAAATATTTTTTTAAAAAAAAAGACTTGTTCCATCTTCATTTTTTTCAGCTGGCATGTTTTGAGGCAGTTTGGTCTGCGTCCAAGGTCACACTGCCTGGGTTCAAATCTCTTCTTACCCATAAGACCATCTGCTAAATGTTGCTGAGCTTTAAGCTCCTTATTTGTACAATGGGGATCACAGTAGGGTCATTGTGATGTTCAAAGGAGACAATTCAGAGAATGTGCTCAGCATAGTGCCTGGCATACAGAAAGCATAGAATACATGTGAGGTATTGTTTCCAGGAGCCCGGCATTGAGCTAAATAGTTTAACCTACAATATCTCCTTATTTGACTTTTAGCAGAAATTATGGGATTAGAAAACCAGTGCTTGGAAAACCAGTACTATAAATATTTTAAATTTTTAAAGAAAATCCCAAAAAGTCCAGTGGTTCTTGGGTAGCGCCTCTGAATACAGCAGGACATGGTCAGTTGTAATCAGACAGGGCCAGCGGGGCTATTAAACCCTAGCCCTGGACCCACTCAATAACATGTGATAAACTGGGAGGTGGGGGTGAGGATAACCCAGAATTTGTGCTGGTGCCAATAGCAGAGGTTATATTTGGCGGTCAAACTTGGCATCCAAGGTGGGCCATAAACGCTAGCAAGTATCTAGGCGTCATCAAAAGGGGCCATAAGATTTATTTGTTGCAAAAGGTGGCAGAAGAGAGGATTTCATGAAGATAGCCTTCAGAAAGCTGGGCAAGGAATCAGCCTCAGGAAGTCATAGGAATCACAGCTTCCACAGTTGGATTAAGAAGTGAAGGGTTGTGCCCGCCCAGTGTGGCTCAGTGATCAAGTGTTGACCCGTGAACCAGGAGGTCACGGTTTGATTTCCAGTCAGGGCACATGCCAAGTCGTGGACTTGATCCCCAGTAGAGGGTGTGCAGGGAGCAACTGATCAATGATTCTCTCTCCTTGATGTTTCTCCCTCTCCCTCTCCCTCTCCCTTCCTCTCTCTGAAATTAATTTGTTTTTTAACTGAAGGAGTAAATTGTGTCCTCCCAAAAGGTATGTCCCAGACCTAATTCCTGGCACTTGTGAATGTAACCTTATTTGGAAATAGGGTTTTTACTGATATGATAAAGTTAAATGTTTCAAAATGAGGTCCTCTAGATTTAGGATGGGCCCTAAATCCAGTCCTGGTGTCCTGATAAGAGAAAGAGAGATCTGAGATACAGAGACACACAGGGGGGAAGGTCATGAGAAGACAGAGGCAGAAATTGGAGTGATGTTCCTACAAGCTAAGGATTGCCGAAAGTTGCCTGCAGACACCAGACAGTAGGAGAGCGCTGTGGAATGGCGTCTCCCTCATACCCTCAGGAGGAACCAACTCTGAGGACACCTTTTCTTTTTTTTAAGTATTTTCATTTCATTTTATTTATTTATTCTTCTTTATTAAGGTATTACATATGTGTCCTTATCCCTCTATTGCCCCTCCCCACTCATGCCCTCACCCCCCTGGTGTCGGTGTCCATTGGTTAGGCTTATATGCATGCACACAAGTCCTTTGGTTGATCTCTTCCCTTTACCCCCACCCTCCCCTACCTCCCCTCTGAGGTTTGAGGGTCTGATCGATGCTTCTCTGTCTCTGGATCTTTGTTCATCAGTTTATGTTGTTCATTATATTCCAGAAATGGATGAGATCATGTGCTGTTTAATCTTTCTTTGATTGGCTTATTTCACTTAGCATAATGCTCTCCAGGTCCATCCATGCTGTTCCTGCAGACACCTTGATTCTGATCTTCTGGCCTCCAGAACTAAGGAAATACCTTTTAAGCCACCAGGTTTTTGGTAATTGGTTGCCCAGCCCTAGGAAACTGACACAGAGGGGAACTGGCCAGGGCCGGGTCTGAGAAAGGAACTGGAGACCTAGGTAGGTTACTGAGGTTGGACTAAGGTACCTAAGGCTTAGGGCTCATCAAAGGAGAGTGATGCTTGCATGTAAGATAGGACCCAATTTCAGGAACCTAGGCACAATGACAAATTCTAACTAGGAAACACAGGGGCTAGATTTGGTAGAAGATCTAGATTTGAAGCAGGAAATGGGGCAAGGAGAGGCCCGGAAAAATCATATTCAGGTCATCTATGTATGGGAAGGAAAAGCCAGAACCTGAAACAGTGTAGTGTTGGGTTTTAAAAGGCCAATGAGCCATTTCTTCTCTCTGTCCTAAGTGAGAGCCAGCTCAGAAGTAAGACTCGACACCAAGAGATGGGGAACAAAATACAGACTCTACTAATAAAGCTGATTAGAAGAGAGAACTTATTTCAGCGGACCTAACGATTTGCTGCATTATTCCGCATCCCATCAACCCCCTCTCCCTCAGGCCAGGCCCAGCACAGCACACAGAAAGGGATGTTTGAGGCCGCAGAACATCCACAGTTATCTTATATCGCTGCCCCATACAAGCTCCAGGTCAAAGGGAAACAGCAAGAGCAGATTCTTCCATGGAGATAGGAGGACCTTAAAGGTCAGACGTTGCCATCCACAGTCAAGGAAGGAGTAAGAGGTGGAGGAGGAGCCCGGAGTGCCGCTGTGGGGGACGTCCCTCTCCACGGAAGCAGGAGGCAGGAAAGAAAGGAAGTCCCTCCCTAAGAGGCGGCGGTTTCATCTCAATCAGTTCCCTTCCTCCTTCATTGTGACTCATAGATCTTGTCTGACATTGGCCTTACTCCTTGCTCTAGGCAAGGGTGAAGCTTTGGGAGCCTATGTCCCTTGTCAGTTATCGATGTAGGGATGGACAATTGTCCTAGCCTGGTCTAATTAGTGTGAGGCTCAGGAATTTTCGCATTATGTTTGGAGGAAGAAACACCCTCTTCCTACCCTGGATATAAACAAGTTAATAGAAGGTCCTGGGAATTGTCGGTAGCCCTAGAAGGAAAGCCCCGGCCAAGAATGAAGCCAAATTTGTAGGACAGGACAGAGCCAAGAGAAACTCCAAAAAGCAGATGATAGCATACACTCTGACCAAGTCACACAAGAGGCCTGCTGATATCTAGAATCTGTCAGTTGCTGTGAGCCAATACATTCCATTTATTGTTTCGGCCCGTTGGAGTTATCTTTTTTTTTTACTTGCTACTAAAAGTACACCTCTAGTATAAGAAGGTTGACCTCTAAATTCCCTTCCATTTAACAAAATATATGCTAACGATAAAGGGAAAGAAATATATAATTCCATATTCTAGGGGAGGAAACTGCAGAGCTATTTTTTTTTCAAGGAGATGACAATAACATGCCAGGGCCTGGGGCAGCTAATGCAGGCTCCCCTCCGAGAATCAGGGCCATGAGATGAGAAAAGAAATCTTAGCAATCTTCCATATAAGTCATTTTCCTGGTTGGCTGGGTTCCTTCTCACCAAACCAAGATCAGCAATGTAAGAATAGCTATTAAAATGCACCAGGGGGAAGCTCCTGCATTGAGCATCTGCCCCCTAGTGGTCAGTGTGCATCATAGCAAATGGTCAACTGGTCATTCCAGTGGTTCCAGTTGTTTGGTTGTACCAGTCACATAGGCATATATATATATATATATATATATATATATATATATATATATGTTAATTTAAATGACTATACATATATTTATATCTGCATATGTACACATATACACATATCATTCATTATTTCTTATTGTGTGCCTGATATATGCCAGGCAGTGTTGCAGGCATATGTCAATGACTAAAAGTCCTATAGATAAATTATGCTGCATATTTATAGACCCCAAGTAGTCTCAAAAATATAAGTAACTATAAATATTGAGATGGAGCCAAATATATATGTTTATGTATGTATAATTTTCAATCATAAAAAAACATTTAATTTGGTTATTCAGTGATGAACTTGATTTCATGTCATAAATTTGTAATATTTCTCAATTTCATTCAAAAACCTTAAGGTTGAAAGCACTGAATTGGATAGTAAAGTAAATAAAACTATCAACCTTGATCTGAGTATATTTTGTGTGCAGCATCTTTAAAAAAAATTTTTTTTTAATTTCAGAGAGGAAGGGAGAGAAAGAGAGATAGAAAAATCAATGATGAGAGAGAATCATCGATCAGCTGCCTCCTGTGTGCCCCACACTGGGGATCGAGCTCACAACCCAGCATGTGCCCTGACCGGGAATTGAACCTTAGGTGACTTCCTGACTCATAGGTCAACACTCAACCCTTGAACCACACTGGCTGGGCAATGCAGCATCTTTAGACCTTAGCCACATGGCAGAATTTGAACCTGAATTCTCAGTTTTAGAAAAATTAATATCAGATTCCAACAATCTTCCAAGTTAAAAGTAAAAATTATTAGATACAATTTCTAACACCTCCTTAAAGTCACAGAAATCTTACTCATTTATTCTCTCCCACTCTGATTCAGAGGCACTTGTCATTAGTCCTACACAAGTTAGTATTGCAATGTTAATTGATTCAGGTATGTCAACCTCTTCTTTCCAGCTTGTGCAACTGGGAGCTTCTGGAAGTCAGAATCTGTTTCCCCCTTCCATCACACATCACGCGGTTTACTTTCTCAGAAAATTGATCGAGTAAATGAATCCCTCAGCTTCCTCAACAAAGAGCTTTCATTTAAACTAAAAATAGAGCACAGATCCTCTGTGCTTTTCAGGCATAATCGATAATACCATTCATGAGGCAATTATTTTAAGTTTAGCCATTTAGATGTAATCCCATTATTAAATTAGGCTTGATCTCTTCAAATGAGATTTTAGGATATTTATTCATTTTAGCTCGCTTCTAAGCAACTACTGTGTTTCCCCGAAAATAAGACATCCTCCAAAAATAAGACCTACTTCATGGGAACATAAGACATCCCCTGAAAATAAGACCTAGCGCATCTTTGGGAGCAAAAATTAATATAAGACACTGTCTTATTTTCGGGGAAACAGGGTACCTCCCAAGTTTATATGATCATTCGTTACTTAACAATTCTCATTGTACGTTTGCAATATCCCTCCATAAGCATCTTTTTTTTGGGGGGAGCAATTTCAGCTTTATGTAATTTTTGGAATACACCATGGAAAGTACCTTTTATGTTTTAGGGAAACCATGGATGCTCTCTTTTTTTGTATAAAGAATTCTTCTCCTATGACTATTTCCTTGAACCTCAGAGTCTAACAATAATTAAAGGGAGTGAAAAAAAAATGCTGGGAGAAAAGCCAATTTAATTGTACTATGCCAAATAATTGTTTCTAAATTCCCGCTTGCCCATTATGATTTTTATTTTTTTGGCAGGAAAAAAAATAATATCAGACTCCAACAACCTTCAAACAAGTAAAAAATTATAATCTGGTGGGTGCCTATTTAAAGTAACAGAATCCAAGGCAACACAAGAGGATTAAATTTAGACGTGCATGTTATTAACGAAGTGCAGGAAAGAACATCATCTAGTAGTGAAGCGTGGGACAACGATGCTAAAGTTATACGCCCATTTCTTCAAGGTTCGAGGTGGATAAACTAACCCCGACTCTCAGTATTTAGCTGCTCTGTCCTGAACTTTAGTTAAGCTTAACTCTTTATCACTTCGCAGAACGGCCGGCACTCTAGGCTTATAAAACACCAAACTTCTTGTCTCAGTTCGGGCTGCTGTAGCACTAGGCCATAGACTGGGTGGCTTAAGCAATAGAAATCTACTCCTCACATTTCTGAAGGCTGAAAAGTCCATGGCCAAAGGGGCCCACAGATGGGTTGTCTGGTGAGGGCCCTCTTCCTGGTTTGCAGCCAGCCAACCTCTTGTTATGTCCTCACATGGGGCACAGGGGAGGAAGCAGTGAAAAAAATATTGATAGATACAGTGTGTCTCCCCTGCAAATGTATATGAAATTCGTGCACGAGGGGGGGGGTGCCCCTCAGCCCAGCCTGCACCCCCTCCAATCTGGGATCCCTCAAGGAATGTCTGACTGCCCGTGTAGGCCCGATTCCGGTAGGATCAGGCCTAAACAGGCAGTCAGATATCCCTCTCACAATCCAGGACTGCTGGCTCTCAACTGCTCACCTGCCCGCCTTCCTGATTGCCCCTAACTGCTTCTGTCTGCCAGCCTGATTATCCCCTAAACACTCCCCTACCAGCCTGTTTGCCCCTAACTGCCCTCCCCTGCAGGCCTGGTCACCCCCAACTTCCCTCCCTGCAGGCCTGGGTTCCCCACAACTGCCCTTCCCTGCAGGCCCAGTTGCCTCCAATTTTCCCTCCTCTGATGGCCTGGTCACCCCTAACTGCCCTCTCCTGAAAGCTTGATTGCCCCCAACTGCCCTCCCTTGTAGGCCTCATTCCTCTCAACTGCCCTCCCCCGGTGGCCATCTTGTGGTGGCCATCTTGTGTCCACCTGGGGACAGGATCTTTGACCACATAGGAGCAGCCATCTAGTGTGTTGGAGTGATGGTCAATCTGAATATTACTGTTTTATTAGATAGGATAGTGACCTGGTACACAGATGGGGGCCAGCAGGTTTGTCCTGAAGGGTGTTCGGGATCAGGATGGGGGTTCCCTTGGGGCATTGAGCAGCCTGTGCTCGGGGCCTGTGGTGGTTTTCAGACTGGCCACATCCCCAGCGACCCAAACAGAGGCCCTAGTATCTGGGATTTATTTATCTTTTATAATTGAAACTTTGTAGCCTGGAACAGAGCCAAGCCTCCTGCTCACTCCATGGCTGCAACCATTTTTGTTGGGATTTATTTATCTTCTATAATTAAAATGTAGCCTTGAGTAGAGGCCTGGGTCCACTAGGGTGTGTGGAAGGTGTGGCTTCCTCCATTTCCAGGGAAACCCAAGACTCCTTGCTCCTTGGCCATAGCCATCTTGGTTGGGATTAATTTGCATACCCACTCCTAATTAGCTGGTGGGTGTGGCTTTTGGGTGTAGCAGAGTGATGGTTAATTTGCATATTAGTCTTTTATTAGATAGTATAATTTTTAGCTAGAAATATTAAATGTGGTAGGACCACCTTTTCAACATTATTGGGTAAAAAGTGAATTCTGGAAACTCCTCTAAGGCAAATATGACTAGATAATAATAAAGAACTAATCCAATAACAGAATTAAGGTTTGACGTCTCACCCCCATAAAATAAATTACTAAAAATGGAAAGCTTGCTAAGTTAACATCTGAACTAGACACTAAAATGTCTGTCTTATCTAGAAATGCACTTTCAAACGTTAACACTAACTACCAGCAGGCAGTAACTACACAAAGGTAGCAATTAATGTGACAGCAGTTGAGTGTTGAGACCAAATCAGGGGTAATTATTTACTCTCATTGCTATAATTAGAAATACATGAGGCACACAGAAGCTACTATAAAGTAGGTGATAGATAAATACACACTACTATTTATATTCATCTTGAAATGTACAATTTCACAAAATCCTTTTAAAAAAACCAAATAGCCCTAGTTAGAATGTCAGCCCTCGCACTGAAGGGCTTGGGTTCAATTTCTGGTCAAGGGCATGTACCTGTGTTGCAGATGTGATTCCCCAGCCCCGGTCAGGATGTACGTGGGAGGCAACCAATAGATCTCTCTCTCTCTCTCTCTCTCTCTCTCTCTCTCTCTCTCACTTTCCCTCTCTTTTTCTCTCTCTCTTTATCCCTCACTCCCATCCACTCTCTCTAAAAAGTAACCTCAATAGAAAAAATATCCTCAGGTGAGGATTAACAAAAACAAAACAACAACAACAAAAAAAAAACTAAAGCGAATGAAATATAAAAAGCAATTTACAGCATTATATCCTGTGTATGCTTTTCTGAACAGCAGCCATAGTCTCCAAACATTGGATAAATATTGAAATCTTTTCTTAAACTTTTGTTATGAGAAGTTCCAAACATATAGAAAGTGGAAAGAATAGATTAACGAGTACCCATGCATCTGTTACCTGGATTCAATATTTAGCAACACATGGCCCGTCTTGTTTAATTTATAGCTCTACTATAGGCCCGGTGCACAAAATCTGTACATGGGTAGGGTGCCTAGGCCGGGCTGGCAATCCAGCCTTCTTTTGTTCTGTGCCGCTCCCTGGTGGTCAGTGCACATCATAGCAAGCAATCAAACTCCAGATCTCCCAGTCGAACTACCACGGGGACACTTTGCATATTAGCCTTTTATATATATAGATTGTCTCCACCCCTCCTTCACACTAGATTGTTTAAAATAAACTGTCAGATATTATAACATATCATTTCACCAGAAAATACTGTAGTTTAACTATTTCCATGTACTGTTTTGTGTTGAAAGTATGTTGAAATGAATATACCTTTTTTTAAAAATCCTTACCCAACAATATTTTGTTGTTGTTGTTGTTGCTTTTAGAGAAAGAGGAAGGGGTAAGGGGGGGAGGGTGACATCGATGTGAGAAAGAAACATTGATTAGCTGCCTCCTTCCTGTAGGCTCCCTGACCAGGAATTGAACCCACAATCTTTCAGTGTAGAAGGTGAAACTCCATCCAACTGAGCCACATCAGCCAAGGCTAAAATGAATGTATCTTATAAATCACATTCCCATATTTGATAGATTGGTTGGTTGACCGATTGTATCCAGGGACTAGAAATGAAGCAAGTTAATTGTTTGCAAGATAAGAAACAGAGCAAAACTGAAATCCAACCTCTCTGCTTTTGAAAATAATTTCTCTGACTCCAGGATGGCAAGAGAACTATTCTGACATCCTCTGTCCTAATGCCAGGGCTCACTTTCAGCTGGTGTGTACTGCTGCTGTTGCACTGAGTCTTAAAATAGTAAAATTCTTCTTAAACCGTGGGGACTGGGGTTTCCACCCACCTTCTCCCCCCACCAGTCCTTGGCTTCTCTGGCTCTGGGCCACAGGAGTCCTGGGCTCCGGTGGGCAACTCTGCTGGCACCTTGGTGGGTGCTGCTTGGTGCCCTGGCAGGCCAGCCTGCCATCCTGCAGATAACCTTGTGGCTACTGTGGGAACTGTGGCCTCCACGAGATTCCAAAGTGATTGCTAAATACCTTAAGTAACACTTTTACCTAAGTCCCTTCATGATTTCCTCTTGTTGGGGAATTTAGGTGGATTTAATTGAGGGCTGCTGAGATGAACGGGGACTTCAGTCAGGCCTGGTTTAGATCAGAAGCCATTGCCAGTGTTTGAGGCAAAGTGTAAAGAGGGAATATTAATAATATCCAACTCAAAAGAAATAACATCTGCCAAAACTGGTTTTGCTCAGTGGATAGAGCGTCGGCCTGTGGACTGAAAGGTCCCGGGTTCGATACTGGTCAAGGGCATGTACCCTGGTTGTGGGCGCATCCCCAGTGGGGGGGTGTGCGGAAGGCAGCTGATCGATGTTTCTCTCTCATCGATGTTTCTGTCTATCCTTCTCCCTTCCTCTCTGTAAAAAATCAATAAAAAATATATTTTTAAAAAAAATAACATCTAACGCATTGAATTGGTGGAAGGACTGAATGAGATCATCGTGCGATGTCTAAATGTCTACATTTCTGATACTGAACTTGATTTTCTCTCCCAATTCTCCTCACACCGTTCTTCCCCTAACGGCTCATGACACCGCCATTCCTGTGTGCTGAGGCCCCAAACCAGAAGTCATTCTTGATTTTTTTTCTTTCCCTTATCAATACTAACATCTAACCCCCAGCAAAGGGGTCAACAGTCAAATATATCTTAAACCCAACCACTTTGTACCTCCGCCATTGTGGTCAGCCTAGGTTAGCCATCCTCAAACGTTTTGGTTTTAGGATCCCTGTACACTCTTTGACACTATTGTGGGCCCCAAAGACCTTTGTGTATGTGGGTTACATTAATATCTGTCATTAATATTAAAAACCAGAGTGGAAACAAATTTACAGTATTTATTTCCTCATTAAAAAATAAGTCCATAGCATATTAATATAAATAATATATGTGTTGTAAAGTAGCCATATTCCATATTTTCCCCAAAAAGTTTAGTGAGAAGAGAGGCATTGCTCTCTTTTCTTTCCCTTTCTTTTCTTTTTACTTTTTGCCAGTCTCTTTAATGTCTGGCTTTAAAAAACCAAACCAAACAAAATAAAACAAAAACAACAACAACAACAACAAATAGTTAGATTTTCGTAACTACGTCTGCATTCAGTCTGCTGCAGTATCACACGTCGTGTAGCCTCTGGACAACTCCACTGTGTACTCGTGAGAGAATGAGAAGAAGGAAGGCAAATAAAGTCCTCCTGTAAGCAGGAACATAGTTTTGACCACGCAGACCCACTAGATACAGGGGTGGGCAAACTTTTTGACTCAAGGACCACAATGGGTTTTTAAACTGGACCGGAGAGCTGGAACAAAAGCAACCTGACCATGCTGGCACTCTCATCTTGGGCTGCTGGTGAAGGAGCGGAGGGGAGAGCAAGAGAACCCTCCGCTCTTTCAGCTCCACGGGCCGGATAGAACAGCCGAACTGGCCGAGGACCTGTAGCTTGCCCAGGCCTGCTAGAATGTCTCAGAAGTTCCCAGACCACAATTTTTAACATTTTGTAAAAACCGAGATCTCATTTACATACCAAAAACTTTATCCTTTTGAGATCAAAATCACCCTACCTAGTTCCAGAACAATTTCCTCACTCCATTACCAGTCATTTACCCATCCCCCTCCAACCAGCACCTGGTAACCACCGATCAATTTTCTTATTTTGTGGAGTTGCCCATTCTGGACACTCCTGACTTCTTTTACTTAGCGTAGTATTTTCACAACGCATCCATGGTGTAGCTGTAGCATGTAGCAGTCCTTCATTTGTGGTACGGCTGAATAATATTCCATTGTGTGGACATAACACATTTTATTTATTCATCAGTTAATGGGCACTTGGGTTGTTTTCTCCTTTTGGCTGTGGACGAAAGGAGCCACATGCTAACCACAAAAGATGGTCTGAAAATTAAATATTTAACTACAAACAGGCTGTAGTGGGTAGGATTGTGCTGGGCCAGTATTTCCCCTGACAAAGATCAGCTTAGATCTTTCCTGAGCCCATTTGTCTTTTGGCCTCTAAGATAACATATCTGTGAGATGTCTGGGTAACTTGTAACTCCCATTGTCTCCCCCACCCCCACCCCCACCCCTCAGGGCACAACAAATGGTATCAGGACATGCCCTCTTTGCTATTGTTATCAAGTTAATTGTCAACTGTTAATTGTGTTAAACCAGTGGTTCTCAACCTTTCTAATGCCCGTTAATACAGAACTGCTGCTGTAGAGCCTAAGACCATCAGAAAACACAGATATTTACATTACGATTCATAGCAGTAGCAAAATTACAGTTATGAAGTATCACAAAAATAATTTTATGATTGGGGGTCACCACAACATGAGGAACTGTATTAAAGGATTGTGGCATTAGAGAGGTTGAGGACCACTGGTGTTAAACTACCCTGAGTCCACCTATGTAAAAGAAGCACATGTCCATCATTTCACTTTTTATCCCATCCCAGAGGTTTTCCCTCCCGCTTTGCTTTATCCCACCTCCTTAATCTATCCCCAATGACTTTCATGTAACCCACCTACGTCCCTTTCCTTTGATTGCTATGTAAAAATATAATGTAACCCGCTGTTCTCCGGAGAATTATCTCAATTACTTGAAGTTCTCCTTCCTGGCATATGTGGACTCAAATAAACTCACAAAAATTCTTTACAGGTTTCGATGGTTTTTTTACGTTGATGTGGCTATTCTCAGTAAAGGCGCTAGGAGTGTACAGTTGTTGTGTGGACATACGTTTTCCGTTCTCTTGGTTACACAGCTAGGGGTAGAACTGCAGGGCCACGGGACTTCTCCGTGCTTAACTCTGGGGAACCACCAAGCTGGCAAGTCCACACTGAGAACCACGTCCCCATTCTGAGCCCCTCTCACTCACTTCCTGGGGGATTGCCTAGCTAACGTCCCTGGTGGGTGAGAACTCCCCACCAGGGTGGCCTGCTGCCCCCGGAGTTCTTACCCCACGCCTTCCAGAACCACCTTTTTAAGAGCTCCCGCTGTCACTCCATTGTGTAAAACACCCGATGGCTTCCCGGGATTGCACACAGAATGAAATCCAAACTCCACCACGGCCCAAACATGATGGAGTGAGTGCCTGCCAACCTCCGCGACAGCATTTCCTCACCACCCGACCCCTCACTCAGTAGGGCCCACCCCTGGCTTCTGCTTTTCAGACACGCCAAGCCCCTCCCACCTCAGAGCCTTTTAACTGCTCAGCTATGTCTGGAATTTGCTGCTTTCTAACCCTGGCGTGGGTCGCTGGCTCCTTCTAGATCAGTGTTTCCCAAACTTTTGACCTATATGTACTCCTTCTATAATTTTTGCAACGCTGAGTACCCCTCGTCAAAAAAAAATGGATGTATTTTAATAACAATCAAAATATATTTATTTTTTATTTTTTTGGTACATACACAAAATAATAATAAACAAAAAATAAAATTATTCATAATAAAATATGAATAAAAGTTATATTATAAATAACATTTATTTGGATCAATGAGAAGGATGAAATTGACTTGACTCATGAGAACATAGAATCAGGCGCAGCTAAGCACGGTGCAGTGCATATCCCCACCAAACTCTTCCTGTACCCCTGGGGGTACGCGTACCACACTTTGGGAAACACTGTTCTAGATCATTTGGATCTCAACTTGAATGGAACATCCTTAGAAGGGCCTTTCTTGACCCCCTGGTTTAAAATAGCTGCTGGCACTGAAACCAGTTTGGCTCAGTGGATAGAGCATCAGCCTGAGGACTGGAAGGTCCCGAGTTCGATTCCGGTCAAGGGCATGTACATTGGTTGCGGGCACATCCCTGGTAGGGGGTGTGCAGGAGGCAGCTGGCCGATGTTTCTCTCTCATCAACATTTCTAGCTCTCTATCCCTCTCCCTTCCTCTCTGTAAAAAAACAATAAATATATTAAAAATAAAATAGCCGCTGGCATCAAGCGCTCTTTAACTGGCTATATGTTATTCAGAGTAAACATTGTTTACTTGTTTGGCTAATCGTTAACTGTCAGCACATATCCAGTTCCTAGAACAGGCGCACAGTGGATACTCTATACATATTTCGGAGTGAGTGCATTAAAAAAGGCAAAGTCTCCTGGCGCTCTGGTGTTCTGTGGCTGCATTACACACGATCCCAAAAGAGTGATTTAAAAAAAAAACAAACATGCTTATTTGGGCTGGGCCCTCTCCCTCTCTACATGGCCCCTGCATGGTCTCCACAACAAGGCAGCTGGATTTCTTACCTGGCAGCAAAGGGCTTCCAAGAGAAAAGGTAGAAGCTACTGTCCTTTCAAGACATGAGTCTGGAATAAGCACATATTCTATTGGTCAATAGAGCCAGCCCAGATTCAGGGGACTATTGTGGGGGGGGTATGGGGAGAGGGGAGGGCATGAAGACCAACAGGAGTGTTCCACGGGAATGGGTCCCCAGGAGGCAACCAATGGAATGGACAAGCACAGCACGCAAAGGGCAAAGGCTCAGTATACGTCCCCTGTGGTTATCCTGACTGTCTGGTAGCTGGAGAGGGAGGAAATCTCTAAAGGTTTTGGCTGTGTGGCAAATTATGGAACTCTTTTTTTTTCTTAATACAGAGTGATATGTGAACAAGGTCAGAGAAAGCTTATGAATTACTTCGAGTATTGGGCTGTTTGCTGCAACTTGATCAAAAAGCGTACACATAGATATGGCAGTATTTTATTAAAGACTCTTTGTGGAAGACCAGAAAAACAGACTCAGATCAAAAGCAGAAATAAATGTCACTGAGCAAATAAATTTAAAAAGACTCTTTGTGGCTGTATCTAATGGAATTCTAATGGCGTGCTAACACAGGGAGCACAGTCTGGTGGTTAAGTACAGGACGCTGGGGCCTGACTGCTTGGGTTCGAGTCCTGACTAGGCTGCTTACTAGCTGGTGATATTACACACAAATTTCTTGACTTGTTGGTGTTCCCATCTCCTCATCTGGAAAATGAGACTGGTGATAATAGTGCCTATGAATGAGAGTTAAGTTTGTTAATACCTACTAAGTACAGGAAAGGCCACATAATGACTGGTAGGCAAGCATTTGTTAAATAAAACACTAATTTCAAGGGGGAAAACATTAATTCTTTTTTTTTCCCCCAGAGAGGAAGGGAGAGGAAGAGAGAGAGATAGAAACACCAATGATGAGAGAGAATCATTGATTGGCTGTCTCCTGCAGGCTGCACATGGGATCAAGCCCATAACCTGGGCATATGCCCTGACCAGAAAATGAACCATGACTTCCTGATTCATGGGTTGATGCCCAGCTACTGAGCCACTCTGGCTAGGCAGAAACAACAATTCTAATAACATCAGTGGTTGCATTTATAAACGAGTAGATAGACTTATTTTTTTTTAAACTTGCAAAAAGGCAATTGAACTAAATCAAAATAATTTACCAGACATTATCTAAACCCTTCCCTCCTCGAGGTTTTCTCCAATCATTAACTATAAACACAACCAGTGGACACGCCAACTAACCAAATAGCTCTTTTTTTCAAAAACAAAAATTTTGTTTTTGCAATTATTTCATCAGAATTACTTAAGATTTTGAGCTTTATTGAACTTTCTTTTGCCTTCCTTAATCACTTTTTAAAACTCCTGCAAAAAAAAAAAAGGCACAATAATGACTAACAAGTTAAAGCAATATTAGCAAGCAATGCTGTTCAAAGGTTGGGTTTGACGGTGAAGGGCTGAAGGTTGCCCATAGCGAGGAGCGTCAGAGCCCCACGAGGGCTGGTCCTTGGTCTTGGGACCCAGGTTAAATTCAGGGCTATTTCAGGAATTCTGCTTGCTGTTTAATTAGGACAGACTATTCCAGACCCCACAGCTTCCTCACCTACAGGCAAATGGAGGCTGTGAACAGGGGGCCTAGAGTTCGTCTGGTTTTCACTCCAGCATTCTAGGGCGAATTCCCAGGCCAAATGGCCAAAGACAATTTTGGAAACCATGGAAAAGATAGACTCATTTTTTAAAAATATATACATTTTATTGATTTTTTTTACAGAGAATAAGAGAGAGGGATAGAGAGTTGGAAACGTCGATGAGAGAGAAACATCGACCAGCTGCCTCCTGCACACCCCCCACTGGGGATGTGCCCGAAACTAAGGTACATGCCCTTGACTGGAATCGAACCTGGGACCGTTCAGTCCGCAGGCCGACGCTCTATCCGCTGAGCCAAACCAGTTTCGGCAAGATGGACTCATTTTGAAAAAGATTTAAGTATCACCTTATGTTTCCCAAAGTTTTTTCAGTGTTATATCTTGAACAACAGCCTTGGGCCCAGAGAAAGACTAATACAACCATCATTGCTTCCATGAAAATCAACATTCCAAAGACGAGGGGGTCAGAGCAGAAGGAGAATCGTGGATGAGAGTATCTGTGGACCCTCGGGCCTGGCAGTCTGTCCGGAGCTGGGTGAATTATGGGGAGAACTAGGGGTTCCCTTCTCTCCCCCACGCTTCTTCAGTACACGTTCTTGCCAGGTTCTGAGCTCTGACAAGGCTTCCCTTCTCTTACTTTCATCTAATTTTCACTTTCTTATGTGTGTGAAGCTCTAACAATAAGGCGGGAAATGGAAGGCATTCGTAATCTTACCACTTTAATGCAATTACTCTCACTTCTGTATATTTCCTTCCAGACTTTGCCCAGATGCAGGCAGGTTCTCAGGTAATTATCCCCGAGTGCGCATGCTTTTTAACGTTGCCCCTTCTCCTTTTATAGCGACATTTGTTCATGCTGCCTCATAATCTTCTTAATTATTATGGCTCCATATTTCTATGTTTTAAAATATATTTTATGGTTGTTGTTTTTTATAGAGAGGAAGAGAGAGGGATAGAGAGTTAGAAATACTGATGAGAGAGAAACTTGATCAGCTGTCTCTTGCACACCCCCTTGTCGGGAATCGAACCTGGGACCCTTCAGTCCGCAGGCCGACGCTCTATCCACTGAGCCAAACCGGTTCTGGCATGGCTTCATATGTCTAGTTGGAACATATGTGTTATCATGTGGTCATTTACTTGGTCCTTTATTAGCAGACATGTAGGTTGCTTCCACTTTTTTTTTTTTTGTCGGTGGTGTTAACAAAAGCTGTAACGAATTTCTCTCTGTGCGTGTACCCCCTTTGGTATTATTTCCGTGCCATAAATTCCTGAGGAAAAGGTCATGGGCTGTGAAAGATTACATGTTCTAAAGGTGGCCATAACAACTTCCCTTCCAATCTCATTGCTCTTCTGCAATACGACCTTTGCACTCCCCCTGGAACCTGGGTGCGCTCTGTGGCTGATCTGACCGATAGGGTATGGCAATAGACACTGTTCCAGGTGGAACCTTTAATTGGCCTGACAGCATCTATTTCTTGCTTCAAGGAAGCACTGCTATCCTGAGACCACTGTGCTGTGAGAAACCCCGACCACACGAAGAAGCCCTGATGTCTGAGGCCCCAGGTGGAGAACAAGAAAGTACCAGGAGCTCTGCGATACCAGGCATGTGAGCAAAGATGCCACCTGGAAGTGTGCCATCTAGGCCCGGCTGCCCACGTGAAGCCAGGTGGACAAATGGCCCAGTGCAGCCCTCCCCAAACTCCTTAACCACAAGACCTCACGCAAAATAAATGCATTAAGCCACCAGGTTTTGTGATAGTTACCTAGTAATAAGTATTTGAAACGTGAGTCAAAAATGAAAATTTTCCCCCAAATGCTGGCAAAAGCAATTCTAATGGGATTGAACCATCTCATACCACTTGCAGTGTCTTAAAAGTCTATGCTTTTTGTAAAAACCAGTTTGGCTCAGTAGATAGAGTGTCGGCCTGTGGACTGAAGGGTCCCAAGTTTGATTCCTGTCAAGGGCATGTGCCTTGATTGCAGGCACATCCCCAGTGGGGGGGGGGGTGTGTGTGTGTGTGCAGGAGGCAGTTGGTCGATGATTCTCTCTCATCGATTTTTCTGGCTCTCTATCCCTCTCCCTTCCTCTCTGTAAAAAAATCAATAAAATATATATATTTTAAAAGTCTATGCTTTTCGAGATGCAAGCCTTATAAGGATCTTGCTTTCTGCACTGTTTCTAAGTTTCTTCACTTAAGAGAGATCAATAGCATCCAACTCCTTGGAGGGATGTTTATTTTGCCTCTCTTCTGAGAAGGTAATGACTCATTTTGGAAGTCCTCCACCAACTTTTTTTATCCTCATTATCTCTAGTTTGCTTCCTTCTTCCTTCTTGTTCCTGCCATACTTTAAGCTCT
The DNA here is from genome assembly GCA_963924515.1 of Vespertilio murinus. Classification (NCBI taxonomy): domain Eukaryota; kingdom Metazoa; phylum Chordata; class Mammalia; order Chiroptera; family Vespertilionidae; genus Vespertilio; species Vespertilio murinus. Next base: position 160,967,390 of record OZ004707.1, on the reverse strand, counting down.
GTTCATCTTCAAACAGAAATAATATCTACTGCTCACCTACTTTGAATTGAAACACATGAAGCTTTGAACTCACTTGAAGAAAGGAGCCAAGAAGGACTTAAGTGTGTGTGGACACCGGCATGGTACATTAAGAACAGATGCTCGTGAGGAGGAAGACATTTTCCTCTCCCCTTCCAGGTTCTTCCAGCTGGTCTGATAATCAGATTGACAGGTGACAGTTAACCAGAGAAAAGAATCAAATTAAACTCATGTGCATGTACTGGAACCCCATACACAGGAGAGGGCCAGAGACACAAAGGTAGCATGAGGTGTATAGGACAGTCTGAGCTAAAGGTGAGGTAAGTCACCTTGAGGTCTCAGGGAGGAGGGTCATTGACAGGCTGGTTAATTAGAAGTGTGCCCTGCCCTATAGATAGGTCATAAAAGTTATTTCTACTGATAACTCTTTTTTTTTTTTTTTTGTATAGCAAAGGTGGAGATTTGTTGAAGAACAAGTACAGACTCCCACATGGGAAGGGGGATAACTCTTATTATGGGCAAGGTTCCAAATATAAATTATTTAAGGGAGGGGTAAAAATTTCTCTTGAATCCACAGGGTCTTGGTCACCTTCAGCTCAAAATAATCCACACACTTAAGTGGCTCATCTTGGGGTGGTCTGTTTTGAACCCCTTCATTTGATTATTAAATTGATTCTGAAACCTATTTGTGTTCCTATTATCCTACACTAGAGGCCCAGTGCATGAAATTCACGCATTTGGGGGGGAGGGGAGGTCCCTCAGCCCAGCCTGTGCCCTCTCACAGTCCAGGAGCCCTTGGGGGATGTCTGACTGATGGCTTAGGTCTATTCCCCCTAAGCCATTAGTTAGACATCCTTAGTTCTGCTGCGGAGGCAGAAGAGGCTCCCGCCACCACCACTGCGCTAGCCAACCATGATCCCAGCTCAGAGCTTCTGCCTGAGCAGTGCTCCCCTGTGGAAGCACAATGACCACCAGGGGGCAGCTCCTGCATTGACCGACCCGTCATTCCGCCATTAGGTTGATTTGCATATTAGCCTTTTATTATATAGGATAATAAAAGTCTAATATGCTAAGTGTCCAGTCGCCTGGTCAGCTGTTCAACCAATCAAAGCGTAATATGCTAATAATATGCTAAGGCAACTCAACTGCTTGCTATGATGTGCACTGACCACTAGGGGCAGATGCTCCAGCTGGTAAGTTAGCTTGCTGCTGGGTTCCAGCAGATTTGGGGACTGAAGGACACAAGCTGGACATGCCCTGGAGCTCTCCTGTGGCCCCTCCCCATCTGACTAAGCTCCCATGTCCCTCCCTGACCCTGATAGTGCACCAGTGGAGTCCTTCAGCCTGGCCTATGCTCTCTCACAACCTGGGACCCCTCGGAGGATGTCGGAGAGCCAGTTTTGGCCTGATACTGCAGGCCAAGCCGAGGAACCCCACTGGTACACAAATTCATGCACTGGGCCTCTAGTATAATAATAATATTTATTCTCTCAGGTAGGACTCTGCATATCCAGTGATGAAACAAATTCAAATTGAATTGAGGTGAACGGGAATTTATCAGCACACGGAATTAAGGACTCATTTCAGGAGGGGACTGACTCAGGGCTCAAACAATGTGAAAGAGAAAGAGACTTATCTGTTTCTTGCCTGACTCTGCCTTCCCCTGCTTATTGGGTCTGTTCTCTGGCTCCAAGGTGGTTGAAGAAGCAGCTCCGGGCCCGGCCAGTGTGGCTCAGTTGCACCAAAAGATGGCTGGTTCCCAGTCAGGGCACATGCCTAGATTGCAGGCTTGATCCCCAGTAGGGGACATGCAAGAGGCAGCAGATGAATGTTTCTCTCTCATTAATGTTTCTCTCCCCCTCTGTCTAAAATCAATAAAAACATATTAGAAGAAGAAGAAGAAGAAGAAGAAGAAGAAGAAGAAGAAGAAGAAGAAGAAGAAGAAGAAGAAGAGGAAGTTGTTTTAGCCTCACTGTCTGTTAGGTTCAAGTTCAAGGAGAGTGAGAGAGACATTCTTCCAGGGAGCTGCCACACAAGTCCTGGGACCCAACGATTGAACCATCTTGGATCTTGTGCTCATTTCTGAACCAATCACAGTGGCCTGGGGAAGGAGAATGTGCCGATTGGCTCAGCTGGGCCACTTGCTCCATCCCTGGTGCTGATTCAGTGTCACTGAGAGCACAATGACTGAGAGGTGACAAGGGAAGGATGAATACTCTGTCCAACACGGAGCTGCGAACATCACACCCTCCTGTCTTCTGCCCCTTTGCAGGAATCCTCTGCAGACATGACGGGGTCTGAGAGCAGAGTGCACAACCTTGTTTGACCACATCTTTTGCTTATCCCCACCCCCGTAATCAATGCCTCCCTCTAAGATACTCTTTCTTTTCTTTCTTTCTTTCTTTCTTTCTTTCTTTCTTTCTTTCTCTTTCTTTCTTTCTTTTAAATATATTTTATTGATTATTACAGAGAGGAAGAGAGTGGAATAGAGAGTTAGAAACACCAATGAGAGAGAAACATCGATCAACTGCCTCCTGCACACCCCTACTGGGGATGTGTCCGCAACCAAGGTGCATGCCCTTGACCGGAATCAAACCTGGGACCCTTTAGTGCATAGGCCAACGCTCTATCTACTGAGCCAAACCGGACTGGTTAGGGTTACAATGATATTTCTAAGTGTTTGTCATTTCTCCTCGGAGGTGCCACACAATACCCTTCTCTTCCAGAAGCCGGGCCTTTAGGGGCAGGAAGGAGGCCAACAGGTGAAAAGTGACTGCTTTCCTTCCGCTCCCGGGGAAATAAAATGCGCAGTAAGAAGCTTCCAAGATGTAAAGGAAAAGGGCTAGAGCTGGATTCCCAAGTGTGGAGGGACAGTGTTTCCCTTCCTTCCTTCCTTCCTTCCTTCCTTCCTTCCTTCTTTCCTTCCTTCCTTCCTTCCTTCCTTTCTTCCTTCCTTCCTTCCTTTCCTTCTTTCTTTCTTCGTGTGTGTGTGTGTGTGTGTGTGTGTGTATGTGTGTGTGTGTGTGTGTGGGAGAGAGAGAGAGAGAGAGAGAGAGAGAGAGAGAGAGAGAGAGAGAGTATTGTACAAACGAAGGAATTGGAGTAGAAACTCATTCAAGTTCCCTCTAGTTAGAGGATTCGATGATTCACATCCTTTCTTCCCCCACAGGCAGTTTTTGGTTTTATCTGTAGGAATGGGAGAGGGCATTGGGTTGAGGAGAGAGGAAGAGGAAAGAGGCTGAGGGGTTAGGGGGGGGGGAAGAAGGAGGGCAGGAAGGAACGCAGCACCCATTCCCAGCTGTGGTTGTCACGCTGCTGCTCCCGGTTTCCCACCAGGATCTGAGCCTCCCCCCCCCCCCCCCCCCAGATTCGTGCAGATCACCAGCTTGAACCTGACAACCTATTCCCTTGGATCTAGAAAAGAAAAGCAGAGCCAAGCTTGGCGGGTGGCTCAGAGTCGGGCAGGAACACTTAGTAAAGATGCCCATCGAGGTGAGGGAGCAGGCTCGAGGACCCGAGGCTATTGCTCGGGGTCAAGTTCGGGTCCAGGCTGGCTTCCCAGGACAGTGAGCAGGCAGGCATCACAGGACAGGAGGCTAAGAGGGACAAAGGAAAGAGGGAGGTGTTATAAGTGCACACGGGCTTAGAAAGCCCGGACACGCTGGCAAAGCATTTGGATTCTTTGAAGGGAAGCAAAGCAAGCGCACCGGAAGCCGCCCGGCCTCCGGGGGAGGCAGCAGGAACTTGGCAGGGAAGCAGGCCAGCGAGCAGCGTGTGGGGCTGAGCTTCCGGCAGGCTCTTGCATCCCAGAAAGAGTGAGGCTGTCAAAGGGGTTCAACTACGGTGTGGTCTCAGCATTTGTACCGATGTTGCTTCATTTTATTTATTTTTAAAAAATATATTTTATTGATTTTTTTTTACTGAGAGGAAGGGAGAGGGATAGAGAGCTAGAAACATCGATGAGAGAGAAACATCAACCAGCTGCCGCCTGCACACCCCCTACCAGGGATGTGCCCGCAACCAAGGTACATGCCCTTGACCGGAATTGAACCTGGGACCTTCCAGTCTGCAGGCTGACGGTCTATCCACTGAGCCAAACCGATTTCGGCTAAAATATATTTTTTTATTGATTTTTAGGGAGAGAGGGGAAGGGAGAGGGGTAGAAATATAGGAACATCGATTGGTTGCCTCCTGCACACCCCCTACGGGGATCAAGCCTGCAACCTGGGCATGTGCCCTGACCGGGAATCGATCTGTTGACCTCTTGGTTCCTGGGTTGACATTCAACCTCTGAGCCACACGACCCAGGCATGGTGCTTCGTGTTAAGTGCTACTTCTCCTTGGTTCACCTGTAAGTCAGAAGAAATGCCAGAGCTACACAAGCATGTGCCCTACAGTCCGGTTTGCCAAGGGCGCTACAAACACACGAGCCCCAGCCCCTCTCCCCTCCACAGGAACCTGTGCCTCCGACCAAGAACCCAGAACCTCCCAGGTCACGTGAAAGCCCAAATCTCATCCTTTATCTGGAAAACACCAATCTGAGAGACAGAAAACATGTACTTTGCAACCGGACAATGTTGACTCTTACCTGAGCCCAGGGATCCGGGGAAATAGTAACCCGGCTGAATCCCCCGACCCCTGGCGTTCCGGGAAAGGGCTTCGCAAGGCCGCACCTCCCCAGGTGATGTAGATAAGACCCACCCGCGTTCACCTGTGCGGAGGCCGGACGCAGACCCTCGACTCCCTTTCTCTGCTTCATAAATGATTAACTGAACTGCTTGCCCTCGGATCGGTCCCAACAGTACGCTGTGAACCCGACTTTGATGACGTTTCTGTCCTTCCTCCAGGCCCCTGAGCTGGACCCACCCTGCCCCCAGCCTGAGCCAGCACTCAGCCCCTTCTGAGACCAGCCGGGCCTCAGGTCACGCCGTCTCTGGCCCGCTATTGATCCTGCCCCTGGTGCCTCCACTTGCCAGGTCGCATTCTCCCAAGCCTGCTGTACTCTTGTCTACAACAGAAGAACTCTTGCTGCCTGAATCCTGAGGTGGCATCAGACCTTCAGGTCACAGCTTTCTCCTATTGCCACAATTCCCCTCCCACTTTGTGATAATCCTTTTGAATGCAAGTCTCTTCTTACCAAGTCTGGAATGTATTTTTTTGTTTGTTTGTTTGTTTTAAGTTTGGCAATCCTTCCCTAGCGGCGTGGCTCCAGTGGTTGAGTGTTGACCTATGAACCAGGAGGTCATGGCTCCATTCCCGGTCAGGGCACATGTCTGAATTGCAGGCTCGAACCCCGGTGCGGGGTGTGCAGGAGGCAGCTGATCAATTATCCTCATTGATGTTTCAGTATCTCTCTCCCTCTCCCTTCCTCTCGGAAATGAATGAAAATATATTTTTTAGAAATTTGTTGTTTTGGTTTTTTAAAAATATATTTTATTGATTTTTTACAGAGAGGAAGAGAGAGGGATAGAGAGTTAGAAACATCGATGAGAGAGAGAATCATCGATCAGCTGCCTCCTGCACACCTCCCACTGGGGATGTGCCGGCAACCAAGGTACATGCCCTTGACCAGAATCGAACCCGGGACCTTTTAGTCCGCAGGCCGACGCTCTATCCACCGAGCCAAACCGGTTTTGGCTATTTTTTTTAGAAATTTGACCAACCAGAAATGAAAGACAACCAACCTATCAGCTCCTTTTCCGAGCTCCTTCTATCAAAACAAGTGTTACTGGAATCAAATATTGTTTGATCATTCAAAGCCAGGGCTGGGGCTCCAGAGTGTTGAGGTTTGCCAGGACAAGGTGGCTTCTGACAGAGGTGAGCAGGGTAGAGGCCTGCGTGAAATGCTTGTTACGCGGCAGGCAGTGTCGTCCGTGGTTTACACATGTTATGCCACTTCATTTTCCCAGTGTCCGTGGTTTTGGCTCTGTTTTAGGAATGAGGAAGCAGACGCAGAGAAGGTAGATAACTTACTCCAGGCCACAGAGCCGGTGAGAGGCAGAGCTGGGGTCTGTCCACGGTCCCAGCGTGGGAGTCTAACCGCCGTGCCAGGGCTCTCCCCAGGGGTGGCTTCCTGGGTGCTCCCTCTGGTGCCTGCGCCTCCTACCTGGGGCTAGGAAGCAGGTGAGACTGAACAGGAGTTCTGACAGCTGTCAGCCTGGAACGGGTCCGGCACAAACCCAGGCCACTCCACAGAACAGACAAGCCTGGGGAGCCCAGCCTAGCTGCTTTGGCTCAGCGGATGGAGTGACAATCTGCGGGCTGAAGGGTCCTGGGTTCAATTCTGGTCAAAGGCACCTGCCCGGGTTCAATTCTGGTCAAAGGCACCTGCCCGGGTTACCGATTCAGTCCCTAGTAGGGGGTGTGCAGGAGGCAGCCGATCAATGACTCTCTCATCGTGGATGTTTCTATCTCCTTCTTCCTCTCTGAAATCAGTAAAAATAATGTTTTAAAAGAAAGAAAGAGCCTGGTGAGCTCACTCTGGCCACCACGGATCGAGACGTAGAAGAGACCGCTCTTCACCCGTCTTAGCCCAAGAACAAGAACGCCGTGTGGCCAAAACCGGTTTGGCTCAGTGGATAGAGCGTCAGCCTGCAGACTGAAAGGTCCCGGGTTCGATTCCGGTCAAGGGCATGTACCTGGGTTGTGTGCACATCCCCAGTAGGAGGTGTGCAGGAGGCAGCTGATCGATGATTCTCTCTCATCGATGTTTCTAACTCTCTGTCCCTCTCCTTTCCTCTCTGTAAAAAAATCAATAAAATATTTAAAAAAAAAAGAGAGAGAGAATGCCGAGTGACCCTCAAGGATGACCCAACAGCTCTCTCTGCTGGCTAACCTGAGCAACTGCTGCTGCTTTATCCCATTCCTGCCCGCTCCTCTGACCGGTAAAAAGCCCACTTTCTGACAGCATCCAATCCGGAGCAATCCTCACCCTGCCGAACCTTTTCAAAACCATCCCACAGGAACCCTAGCCTATTAGAAGCCCCGTCTAGCTTCCTCTTATCTGGATGCCGGCAGTTCCCCAGGGTGTACAGCCGCGCTTTCCGTATTTAACCCCGCGGACTGGTGACTAACACAAGCCTGTAGTTTAGATTTAAATCTGATGGTTTCACGCGCGCCACCTGGTGGTTATACCTTGTAACAGCAGGAGCTTCCCCATTGGGCTGACTCTGGAAAGACCGCATCCTGGGGTTGTTAGCCCCTTTTTGCTTAACGCTGAGCCCCTTCCTTCTTATCCACTCCCCCCCCTCCTCTCCAGCTCCCACCTTTCCCTGGAAGGAAACGGCTTGTTTTCCTTTTGGGGTAGTGTAAATGGTCTACCCTACTGAAGGGATGGATGTCCGAGTTATCTTCCACTCAGTTTCACCAGCTGGGGAACCTCAAGCCTCAGCCTTAATGCATCCTGCATCCCATGGTTTGTCAGTACACCTGACCCTGGAGGAGAGGGGACAGTGGAGACCTCTGGTGGGAAAATTAGGTTCTATCTGCGGGAATACAAACTCCAGAAGCTCTGTACCCTGGCTCCTCCTCCCAACATTTTATGCCCTTGAAATGAAGGGTAAAACTGCTCAAACAGCTCAAGTATCGTTCTTCTTAATATTCCCACACACTAACCACCAAAGTCAGAAGAAAAAAATCTCATCACTAGTGGGCCGAACATAAACTCTAAATTTACAAGTTTATTTTAGTTGTAACTTTCTATTCTCATCCATTGACTCATCCTAAATAACTTAAGGCTGTGGCCTTGATGGAATATTTTTTTTTAATTTTTGATTTTTTACAGAGAGGAAGGGAGAGGGATAGAGAGGTAGAAACGTTGATGAGAGAGAAACATCGACCAGCTGCCTCTTGCACACCCCCTACTGGGGATGTGCCTGCAACCAAGGTACATGCTCTTGAGCGGAATCGAACCCGAGACCTTCCAGTCCGCAGGCCGACGCTCTATCCACTGAGCCAAACCGGTTTCGGCCTTGATGGAATACTGACAGCAGCACACACTGGGGACTTCCTTTTGGTCACGGGAATGTGGAAACTCAGATATGCTTGGTATGAATGTGGAAACTCAGATATGCTTGGTGTGACTGCCCCAAGCTAAAGGCAATGACCAGCCTCTGTGGCAGCTGGGTAATGAAAACAGATAGCTTTGCAGTGCGAGTACCTTCTGTTGTAATTACAGCACCTGAGGTTTCTAGGATGTTGTGGTGGGAGCACATTAGTGTGTTTCTGTGACACTGCTCTAGTCATTTCCTAGAGCCACAATTTCCCGTGGCAAAACCAATATGATCTTAAAAATCAGATTTGTATCTTTTTAAAAAAAGAATATATTTTATTGATTTTTTTTTTTTACAGAGAGGAGGAGAGAGGGATAGAGTCAGAAATATCGATGAGAGAGAAACATCGATCAGCCGCCTCCTGCACACCCCCCACTAGGGATGCGTCTGCAACCAAGGTACATGCCCTTGACCGGAACCGAACCTGGGGCCTCGGTTCGCAGGCTGACGCTCTATCCACTGAGCCAAACCGGCCTGGGCAGATTTGTATCTTTTTTTTTTTTTTTTTAGAAAATGCAAAACCTGACCCTCGCAGCTGTGGCTCAGTGGATAGAGTGTTGGCCATAAACTGAAGAGTCTGGTCAAGAGCACATGCCTCGGTTGCAAACGTGTCCGTGGCCTTGGTTGGGGCACATGCGGCAGACAACCAATCGACGGGTCTCTCTTACATCGATGTTTTCTTCTCTGTGTGTCTCTCTCACTCCCTTCCACTCTCTCTAAAATCCTTAGGTGAAGATTAACAAAACAAGCAAACAAAAATAAAGTTGATTTCTTAAAAAAAAAATACAAAACTTGTATTACTTTATGAAATGATAGGTATTTTTAATATACTACTATAATGGGATATTTTCTAGGAGTGCTGCAATGACCGTCTGTATCACTGTTAAAATTCCACAAATACTACAATGTTCAATACGTTCTTTTTTTTAAAAAAATATTTTTATTGATTTTTCACAGAGAGGAAGGGAGAGGGATAGAGAGCTAGAGACATCGATGAAAGAGATACACCGACCAACTGCCTCCTGCACGCCCCCCATCGGGGATGTGCCCACAACCAATGTACATGCCCCCGACTGGAATCGAACATGGGACCTTTCAGTCTGCAGACTGATGCTCTATCCACCGAGCCAAACTGGTTTCGGCATCAATACATTCTTATTGTAAAAAAAAAAAAAAAAAAAGAAAAGAAAAGAAAAAAATCCGGAAGGGAACAGTAAATGGGATAGTTACCCATCATTCCCAATCCCTCCCCCCAAATCTTACTTCCCTAGAATAACCACTATTGTCAGTTTGTGTTCTTCCCAGATGTTTTTCTTTGCATTTGCATTCATACTTATGCTCCTATTTAGTAGGTAATAATAAACGTTTCTCTGTATTGATGTGCTTCAGGTACATAGTTATCTTACAAATCCTCATGCGGGAAGCCACATTTTACTTTTACCGTCAGCCTTTCACCTGGGCCTGAGGATTAAACTGACGTAAGACAGATTAACGGGAGCTAAGAACATCTTCCAAATGGGGGTTTTAGCTCCTGCTCTTTAGGAAGAAAAGGCTCCGAGCACCCTTCTTGCACCTGCCGTGTTTGTCAATGCCTTCGCTCAAAATCATGTCCCCGTGGCCTGCCTGGGGTGACATGTTCTGCCGCCCCTCATCTTCACAACAACGTTTGAGGCTGGTGCCATATTTATTTATTTACAGCCGAGGGGCCGGAATCACAGAGGAGGTAACGAAAGGGTTCGAGTCGCACCCCTGGCAAATTACAAAGCCAGATTTTGAGCTCAAGCCCCACCCGGGGTCCCAGACGCTCAGCCGCTGCACTGTACTTACTGCCTCTCGTTGGCACGCTCAGGTCCCCCAGTGGCCTTTGGTTCGCTAAGCACAGGGGCTGCGGGGACGACATGCAGTCTGTGTCATTCAGGGGTGGCTCATGCGACAGCAGCTTAGTGCGGCTGGCCCTGGGCTGTTGGGAACAAACACAGGAACACAGTGAGAGGAGCGTCTAGCTTGGAGCTACCAGGGCAGCAGTCTCAGCCTGTCTGCACTGTCAAAACGGGGCCCAGCTGGCTCGGGGGCTGAACCTCCACCGATGAACCAGGGGGTCATGGTTTGATGCCCAGTCAGGGCGCATGCCCGGGTTGTGGGCTCCATCCACAGTGTGGGGCGTGCAGGAGGCAGCCGATCGATGATTCTCTCTCATCACTGATGTTTCTGTCTCTCTCTCCCTTTCTCCTTCCTCTCTGAAATCAATAAAAAATTAAAAATAATAATAATAAAAGGGGTGGATTGCTCAATCCTGGCTCCCACGTGGGTTCTCCAAACTCAGTTTGAATGTATCAAGAGTGATAGAGCTGCCCTGACCGGTGTGGCTCAGTGGATAGAGCGTCGGCCTGCGGACTGAAGGGTCCCGGGTTCGATTCCCGTCAAGGGCATGTACCTTGGTTGCGGGCACATCCCCGGTAGGGGGTGTGCAGGAGGCAGCTGGTCAATGTCTCTAACTCCCTCTCTCCCTTCCTCTCTGTAAAAAATCAATAAAATATATTTATGAGAGAGAGAGAGAGAGAGAGAGAGAGAGAGAGAGAGAGAGCGCAAACTAGTCCTCGGATCTCATCCCCTCCCCCACCCCCATTTCCTCTGTGCTGAGGACCACCCGGCCCTGCTCCTTCAGAGCGCGTTGTTGGAAGACATGAAAGCGAAGGCACTTTGTAAACTGGGGCCCGCTTCCCGGCGGCCTCTGCCTGTGCCCCACGCACCTCTCCGGGCTGTGAAAGTGGATGGAGTGGCTCTTAGCATCAATTATTAAGAAGCAAGCAGCCGAAACCGGTTTGGCTCAGTGGTAGAGCGTCGGTCTGCGGACTGAAAGGTCCCAGGTTCGATTCCGGTCAAGGGCATGTACATTGGTTGCGGGCACATCCCCCGGTAGGGGGTGTGCAAGAGGCAGCTGGTCGATGTTTCTCTCTCATCGACGTTTCTAGCTCTCTATCTCTCTCCCTTCCTCTCTGTGAAATATCAATAAAATATAAAATAAAATAAAAAGAAGCAAGCAATGAAAGTACCCAGACGTGGGGAGTGCTGGGGAGTGCTTTCTGAACAGCACACCACCACAGACCCTCCGCTGTGAGTGCTGGTCTGCCGTCACCTGGCTGGCAGAGCGGCTCCTCCCTGCTAATGTCAGAGGGCGCCCCCTCCTGGGGAGCGCGGAGCAGTGACCCCGAGCTCCCAGCGGGCACCCACAGATTTACCCGAAGCTGTGGTCGGCAAACTGCGGCTCGCGAGCCACATGCGGCTCTCTGGCCACCCCCAAGTGTGGCTCTTCCACAAAATACCACAGCCTGGGTGAGTCTATTTTGAAGAAGTGGCATTAGGAGAAGTTTACGTTCAGCAAATTTGGCTCTCAAAAGAATTTTCTATCGTTGACCTGTTGACATTTGAGTTTGCCGACCATTGATCCAAAGAATAAAATGGAAATGTGGCTCCCAGGCCAGCCCTACTAAATGTGGATACGTTTATCGCACTTTCTGTACGCATCCACTTCTCTCACCTTCAGGTGGAGAGAGTAATTTCTGCCACCTTCTCAGCCTCTCAGAGATGCCAGGAGATGATCTATGAAGTGTTTTCATCTCTATGGGCTTCAGATATTTTTATTTTTATAGATGCATTTCCCTGTAAGGCCCACCTAGGTAAGACGGGCTTCTCAGTGTCTGCCCGAGGGTCCCCAGGGCATCCACAGGAGCGGGGCTGGCCGTCCTCAGACGGGAGGCAAGCCGGCGGGAGGCAGTGAGAGGCAGGGAGAAGGGTGTGAGAAGCAGCAGCCAGAGGTCATGGCAGGGAAGCGGCATTCGGCGTCCCGGAGGTCTCTGAAAGGAAGTAGAAGCTGGTTAATGCTGGGGAGGGGATAAAAGGCAACAGGCTCACCGAAACCGGTTTGGCTCAGTGGATAGAGCGTCTGCCTGTGGACTGAAAGGTCCTGGGTTCGATCCCGGTCAAGGGCATGTACCTTGGTTGAGGGCACATCCCCAGTAGGAGGTGTGCAGGAGGCAGCTGATTGATGCTTCTCTCTCATCGATGTTCCTAACTCTCCATTTCTCTCCCTTCCTCTTGTAAAAAAATCAATAAATTATTATTATTTTTTAAAGGCAATGGGCTCTTCCAAGTTCAGCCCCAGCAGGCAGGAGGGGGGGGGGGGGGGCTGGTACGCCATGAGAGTGAGCTGCAAATCGGTGGCAGCTGCTGGTCCTGAGGCGGCGTTACCGCGTTTGCCCCCACTGACTGTGTCTGTGCCGGAAGCCCTATCCACGTGTCGACGACACGCAGAGCTGAAGGTTGTCATCGGCACCCAGAGAGAAGCGGTCACCAGCTCATCGGTCAGTGTTGGCTGCGGCGGTTCTGTTTTATAGCTTCCCATTCGTGGCCCCACGGATATTGATAATATACATACCAACACGCCTACAGGCATGATCTGCCTCGTGCAAGTCCTGTGTGCGGTGTTACAAGAAATAATGCATTTGGGAAGCAAGATGAATGCTCAGGTTGGCAATTTCCCTATGTGATTTCTGGTAGGGCTGTTCGCCTGGCTGGTATCTCTGCAGGTTACATTCATGGTTTCTCAGGGTTTGACTGTTCTCCACGGGCTGCAGTTGTTTGTACTATTTCCAAACTTAGTACTTATTCATCGCTAAACCAATTTGTTTCAGACATCCATAACAATGAATACAGAGTAGAAACAATGTTGGCAGTATTTTTATTTTTATTTTTATTTTTATTAAGGTATTATATGTGTACATAGCTTACCATTGCCCCCCCCCCCCCACCTCCCATTCATGCCCTCCCTCCCCAGAGTTCTGTGTTCGTTGGTTGTACTTATATTCATGCATACCAGTCCTTCGGTTGTTCTCTTATCTCCCCCCAGGTCTCCTTCCCCTCCCCACTGTCATTTGACAATCTGCTTGTTTTATGGTGACTATCTCAGGACCATATGAATAGAGTCCGCTCCTCCTCTGGTTTACACCTCCCCTTCCCCCGGGTCCCACTGTTTCCCCTGGGACACACGGCTCTCCCAGGGCACACGGCCCCCTGGGACTGTTAGCAGTATTTTTAAGAGGAACTTAGTGCATCTGGAGTTCTTGGGAATTCTGATTTCTCCTTCCTGGATCCCAAAGATTACATCAGGAGCCTGGGAACATTACTCTGGCTTAAGGTTCTTCGTTGTGTGTGTTAAGTCTTTGCAACTGTGGAGAGAAGCAAGACCCTAGGAGTGGATATAGGTTCTAACCGTAACATGGGGAATGGTGGGCGAGGGGGGCGAGGGTCAGGGTTCATCCCTCTAAGGAGAGTGCTTTAGAATTACAGCTAGAGGCCCGATGCATGAAATTTGTGCAAGAGTAGGCCTTCCTCCTCCCCCCAGCTGCTGGCACCGGCTTCCCTCCGGCACCTGGGACCCAGGCTTCCCTCACAACCCTGGCTTCATCCGAAAGGTTATCTGGAAGGTTGTCTGGTCTAATTAGCATATTATACTTTTATTATTATAGATATTCTAGGTTAAGTAAAATCTTATATAGATTAAAATAGGTAGGTAGGTTAAAACATATTTGAGCCCTAGCTGGTTTGGCTCAGTGAATAGAGCGTCAGTCTGCAGACCGAAGGGTCCTGGGTTCGATTTTTGTCAAGGGCACATGCCCTGGTTGTGGGCTCGATCCCCAGTAGGGGGCATGCGGGAAGCAGCCAGTACATGACTCTCTCTCATCATTGATGTTTCTCCCTCCCTCTCCCTCTTCCTTCCTTAAAATCAGTTTGAAAAAACAAACAAACAAAGGGAAGGACTGCACATCTCCAAGCCAAGAGGACACAGGGTGGATGACAGCGGCCCGCGGAGCTGCAGTGTCACCCTTATAAGGAGTCCTTGGCGGGAAGGTTTTGTGGGGGCTGGCTGCAGAGCTTGGAAGGCGGATGGAATGCAGGTGTGCCGTCAGGTGCCTCCGGAAAACTTCCATTCCTTGTGTGGTCTGCCTCCTGGTGTCCAGCGAGCTTTTCCTGGTCTTTTGTTCTCCCCTGGCGTGGCGGGAAGCCTACACATGGCCATTCAGGATCGTGTTGCCCGAACATCCGAACACTGGTCACCTCTGCAGGTCTCCCTTTTTGTTTGCGGTGGCTTTCCCGGAATTATGAGAAGCACCTGGTAATTTTATCTTGCCAAGCCCCGAGACTGCTGCCTTCTCTGTTTAGGGAGCGAAATGAAACTGCTCTCCCCTCTCCCCCCAACTTTTCTCCCTTTCCCAACACGGCTGACTTCTCTGTTCAGCGAGACAGGCTTCTTCCCCCTCCCTGCCTCAGCAGTTCCGGGGGACTTACACTGTGGCTTCTCTGGCCAGAGAGGGAAGGGGCATTGAGATTCCCTCCTCTCCCCCTTCCCTTCCCGCCTTCTTCAGTGAGGAGAGGGACTGAGCCTGTGGCTCTCGGTTGTCCTGGGCTGGGGAAGATCATGGCTTGTTATTTACCAGCTGGCTGCCAGCTCCCCAAGCTGTTCGACCTTGGTGAATGTTCTTGCCTCGGTTTCCCTTTTCCCCTTGCCCAGGAATTTTCCTCGATTCTCACTACCCTGTAACACTCTTATTACACCTTGTCTATGTTTAGATACACAAGTCCTTAGCATTGTGTTACAATTGCCTACAGGACTCCCTACGGCAACGTGCTGTACAGGTTTGCAGCCTGGGAGCAACAGGTCAGACCTGTGGTCGGCAAACTGGGGCTCGAGAGCCACAGGCGGCTCTTTGGCCCCTTGAGTGTGTAGCAAAGGCCAGCTTAGGAGTGCCCTAATTAAGTTAATAACAGTGTACCTACCTATATAGTTTAAGTTTAAAAAATTTGGCTCCCAAAATAAATTTCAATCGTTATACTGCTGGTATTTGGCTCTGTTGACTAACGAGTTTGCCGACCACTGGGCTAGACAGCCTCGGTGTGGAGCAGGCTACCCTACCTGGTTGTGTGAGGGCACGAAATCTCTTAATGTTTCGCTTTCTTGTCTCAGTTTCCCCACCCCCTTGCCCAGGAATTTTCCTGGCTTCTCACTATCCCGCCTCACAGCTACTTCACTGTTTGCCCCAGTTTTGGCAGATGGTGTGCAGGCGCGCCCTGACGCAGGGACAAAGACCAAGTAAATATTTGTCATTATGTCAACGTCTTTAACAAGCCTTTGTGAAGCACCTTCCTTCAGAGTTCGGAGGATATCTCTGGAATACGATCCATCCGTCTGATCCGTCTGAGCCGCAGCCCTGGGAAAACGATAAAGATAAAACATTGATGGGAGCCAACATTTTTATGTCCTTCTTAAAGCCTCTACAAAGGGATTTCATTGGGTTTCTTCCTCGTGGGGTTGTTAATGCGTTTTTACTGCTCTCTGTTTTCTGGCTGGGTAGAGGCCTTCTCTTGCCGTAAAACAACTGCTCTGACAGCAGCAAAGAAACTTAGCTCTCTGCTTCTGGAAAAAGCCACCAACTCGGGTAGTGACAGAGGCACCCAATTTTCACCGAAATAGAGTAATGAAGGAACTCTCCAAGGCTGTCAGTCATGACCTCAGCGGCCCTAAGTGGCCTCAGCCCCCAGAGAAAGTGGAAAGAATAAATGGTAACTTGCAAAACGACCAGAGGGACTTACCGTATTTTTCGGACCATAAGACGCACTTTTTCTTCACCAAATAGTGGGAGGAAAAGTGCCTGCGTCTTATGGTCCGAATAGAGGAAGTGCCTGCGTCTTGAGACTAGAGTACTCAAACCTTTGTCTTTATGTGTTAATGACAGTGATAATGGTTCTCAATGCCACTGTTGACTGCTGTTCAGTTTATATGGTTCAAATATTATTCTGTTATACTTTATTAAATATTTTATTACACTATTTGGTTCAGAATATTTTTTTTCCTATTTTTCTCCTCTAAAAACCAGGTGCGTCTTATGTGGTCGGGTGCGTCTTATGGTGTGAAAAATATGGTACCTTGGTCACAGTTGCCCGGGGCGGGGACCTTTCAGAATCACCTGAAAGTCGGATGAAGATGGAGATAAAGAAACAGAGCAGGCAGAAACCGGTTTGGCTCGGTGGATAGAGCGTTGGCCTGCGGACTGAAGGGTCCCGGGTTCGATTCCGGTCAAGGGCATGTACCTTGGTTGCGGGCACATCTCCGGTAGGGGGTGTGCAGGAGGCAACTGGTTGATGTCTCTCTCTCACCGATGTTTCTATCTCTCTATCTCTCTCCCTTCCTCTCTGTAAAAATTCAATAAAATATTTTTTTTAAAAAAGGAAAAGAAACAGAGCAGTTGCTCAAGTCCTGGAGGAGATTGTGCAGAAGCCAACACTGGGGTCCAATGGATGCAAGAACGAAGACATCTTAGAGCCGGAATTTGGAATAGGATGGCTTCCAAATTGTGTTTAAGGGCCCGTTGTCTGCCAAACCTTAGGGCTGCTAGCCATAACTTCCTTGTAAAATACATTTCAGGGTTGCATCCCCAAACTACTAACTCAGCATCTCCCAGTCACCACCTGGGAACTGGGATTTAGTCAAGTGGCTTACGTTCTTCTCCTCAGGGGAGCTGCGGATATGTTGCCTTAGAACCGTGGTCGGCACACTGCGGCTCTCGAACCACATGCGGCTCTTTGGCCCCTTGAGTGTGGCTCTTCCACAAAATACCACGGCCTGGGCGAGTCTATTTCGAAGAAGTGTCGTTAGAAGAAGTTTAAGTTTAAAAAATGTGGCTCTCAAAAGAAATTCTAATCGTTGTCCTGTTGCTATTTGTCTCTGTTGACTAATGAGTTTGCCGACCACTGGCCTAGAACTTTGTACACAGAACTGGCACTGGGGGCTTTTTAAATGACATCTCCCATCTTTCGCTCCGCAGGTTCTGCACCGGAACGCGTAGGGAGGGGAGTGCTGGTGCAATGCGGAATCTCTCTTCAGATGGCACCCACTGACTGCACCGCCTTCCCTCCCGGGGAGCTTGTCAGGAATGCAGACTCTCGGCACCACCACGACCCACCGACTGTTACCCAGATCCCAGGTGAGGATTTGAGGGACACTGTCTAGCGGTGCTGAGGGGTGCAGGTGTTTAGAATCTGGTTCCCGGTGCAGGACAAGCGCGGGCTCCCTCCAGCGGGAGGCACAGGCACCTGTGGTGGCGCCCTCTTGAGTTCTGGGTGGTACTGCATTTGAACAACAGTTTTAGCTGATGAGAAAAAATGGAAATAGGCCAAGGTAAAGCGCTGCTTTGGAAAGAAAACTGAAGTGCGAGTAAGCAAGGTTTGGGGGCAGCCTGGCCTGCATGGCTCAGTGGTTGAGAGACGACCCATGAACCAGGAGGTCACTGTTCGATTCCCAAAAAGGGCATTTGCCCAGGTTGTGGGCTTGATCCCCAGTGTGGGGCGCGCAGGAGGCAGCAATCAATGAGTCTCTCATCGTTGGTATTTTTCTCTCTTCCTCTCCCTTTCTCTTTGAAATCAATTTTAAAAATTATTAAAAGACATAAGAGGCCATGACTATTGAAGACCAAGTTTCTGATCAAATATCACCTCAATTTTCTGTTCACAATCTGACCGGCTTGATCAATCGGTAAGTATGTGTACGTTGGGGAGAGGGAGAACAATGAAACGAATTCTGGCTATACTAACCCACACTTCTGTTACTAAAGATCCTCTTTCTGCTAATAACACACCTAAGTGTGACCACTTAGAACTTAATTAATAAGCCTTCTATTAATTCATTGACCAATTATTCAATTAAAAGATAATGGAGGGTAAAATCATTACTACCATGTAGATATGAAGAGAGAGAAAACCATGTTAAAGATTTTTTAGAAATCATTAATGAGGAAACTTGTGTTAAAGAAAAACCAAAATGAAGCCCACAGTGTGAGTATACCCTTGAGTTAACCATCCAGAGCCACATAACCAAACCTGCAACCGTCCTGATCTCCCCCAAAAGCTCACGCTGACCTTAAACAAACAACAACAAAAACCCAACACCTAAGCTTTCTTCAAGTCAGCAAGACTGTGCAGCTTGCTAGCCAATCAGCCGCAAACAAGGAAGCTTAGTGATGCTACTCCTCTGAGAGGAATGTGAGCTTCTAGTGACCAATCACAACAGACAACAGTGCACTTCCTCAGGCGTGCTTTTCGTAAGCAGCTGTCGCTGCCGAAGCTGAGCTGCTTACTGCTTGTGGTTTTGAAGCCTCCCAGTTTGGGAAGTCTGTTTCTTGATCAATAAACTATTCCCTATCAAGAGGAGCTCTCTGAATTTTCTTTGCACACTGGTCAGCTGCTGCTACAACCAGTTCAAAGGGGATGCCAACAGATCCGTTCATGGATCAGGAATGCTGTAATGAGTCACCAAATGGGGGCAAAAGTAGCATTGTTTTCTACCGACCAGGAGAGAAGGAATTTGCATGCTGGTAGTCAGGCTTTATTTAGGATTGCTGTGAGCTAGCTACAACCTGCAAACTTGTAAAAACAGTTCCCAGAGAATCACAGGACCCGGGGTTTTTGGGTGAATGTTAAACAATGCATAGTTTTCCACGGAAGCATCAAAATTTCCCCCACATTGCCAAAACCGGTTTGGCTCAGTGGATAGAGCGTCGGTCTGCGGACTGAAAGGTCCCGAGTTCGATTCCGGTCAAGGGCATGTACATTGGTTGCGGGCACATCCCCAGTAGGGGATGTGCAGGAGGCAGCTGGTCGATGTTTCTCTCTCATCGATGTTTCTAACTCTCTGTCCCTCTACCTTCCTCTCTGTAAAATATCAATAAAATGTATTTAAAAAAAAAATTTCCCCCACAACTACAAACAGGATTCCTAACCACAAAGATCTTCATAGTTAATATCGCCATTCCCAGACTAATTTTTCTTTATTAAATAAATCAATAGTTCACATGAAAGTTCATGCACTTATTAGCCATTACACTTTAAGACTTCTGAGCATATTAAGTTAAGTGCTCATGGAGAAAATAAAAACCCAAGTATCATTTCTAGTCAGTTACATACATTTTATTAAAAGTTCTCACTTTTTTTGCTGGGTTTGTGTGGCTCAATGGTTGAGTATCGATCTATGAACCAAGAGGTCACTGGTTCGATTCCTGGTCAGAGCACAAGCCCAGATTGCAGGTTCAATCCCCCAGTAGGAGGTGTGCAGGAGTCAGCCAATCAATGTTTCTCTGTTGTCGATGTTTTTATCTCTCCATCCTTGTCCCTTTCTCTCTCTCTCTCTCAAATCAATAAAAACATTTAAAACAAAAACAAACAAAAAAAAACCCAACCTCTCATGTGACAAATCACTTGAGATTTGTGCATTTCTGTGTATGTGAATTGGGGGAAAGGCGAGGAAACTAATCCCTCTCCTCATGGCCAGTTCCTGTCCTCATGAGAGTTCCACAGGCAAAACAAGTGATGAATGTCTACGGAGGAAAGGAAGGTGGGGAAAGGCAGGGCTGTGACTGTAAATAAGATGGTCAGACCTCGTTGAGATGGTGGCATTTGAACAAAGATTTAAAGGAGATGAGGGGTAAAAGTCTGCAATGAAATAGTAGAAAACCACATTCAGCAGCGTATCAAAAGGGTTCTATCATGATTCAGTGGAATTATTCCTAGGAGGCAAGGGATGACTCAGCATATGAAAATTCATCAGTGTAAGAACTGTATAAAGGGGAAAATACCACAAGGTCATCTCAATTGAGGCAGAAAAGGCATTTGACATAATTAAAGGGGCAGACGGGATTAGTCGTGCACGCGTCTGAGGGAAGGTCATCCGTAAAAGACTCTGAAGCAGGAAACGGCCAGATGTGTTTGTGAAACAAGATGGGGAGCCCAGAGCGAGTGAAAACTTGTTGCCAGGAGTAGTGGGAACAGGAGATGTGATGGAAAGGCGCGAGGGGTGCAACGGCAGGTTTTTCAGTGGAGGATGGGCATGAGCGGACTTCCCTTTAAAAGGATCCCTCTGGCTTTCTGCTGAGAACAGACCACAGGTGAGCAGGGATAGAAATCGAGAGGTCAGTGAGGAGACTATTGCAATGATCTAGGCCAGTGTTTCCCAAACTTTTGACATATGTGTACCCCTTCTATAATTTTCGTAACGCTGAGTACCCCTCGTCAAAAAAAAATGGATGTATTTTAATAACAATCAAAATATATTTTGGGGGGTACATACACAAAATAATAATAAGCAAAAAATAAAATTATTCATAATAAAATATAAATAAAAGTTATATTATAAATAACATTTATTTGCACACCGGACCATGTCACGCCTCACAAGACTGTCTTGACTTGACTCAAGACATTAAGCACGGGGCAGTGCATATCCCCACCAAACTCCGGTGCAACGCGTACCCCCACCAAACTCTTCCCATACCCCTGGGGTACGCGTACCACACTTTGGGAAACACTGATCTAGGCTAAGGTGGTCTTGTATTGGAGGGAAGCAGTGCAGGTGGTGAGCAGATTCTGGATAAATGGTGAAGGGAGAGAGAGAGAGAGAGAGAGAGAGAGAGAGAGAGAGAGAAGAAGACAGAATATGTCATGAAAGATACCAAATCTTTCTTAAACATTAGGCTTTAACTATTATCAGTGATAAGTATTTACACCATATATTAAAAACAAGCATCTACTGTACAACTGAAACCAATACAAAATAATATTGAATGTAAATAGTAACTTAAAAAAAAATATATATATATATATATATATATATATATATATATATATATATATATATCTATATTTAAAAAAAAACAAACAAGCAGGTCAGGCCCTAGCCAGTTTTGGCTCAGTGGCTAGAGCATCAGCCCACAGACTGAAAGGTCCCAGGTTCAGTTCCGGTCAAGGGCACGTACCTGGGTTGCAGGTTCGATCCTTGCCCCAGTCAGGGACTGGATGGGAGGCAGCAAACTGATGTGATTCTCTCACAACAAATTGATGTGTTTCTCTCACATCTATGTTTTTTTCCTCTCTCTCCCTTCTTCCCACTCTCTGAAAATCGAAGGAGAAAATATCCTCGGATGAGGATTAACAAACAAGCAAGCAAAATAAGTTAAAACAAACAAACAAAAATAAGCATGCGAGTGTGTGGTAACACTGTGGGTAAGTCTTTGCTCTTTACACATAACTAAGTCTATTTCACAGTTTTACTTTTTTCTTTCTTTTTTTTTAAACCATTTTACAGACACACCTGGACAATAGTAAGCTAAATTATCACTAGATGGCAGTATAGCTTCAGTCTGTGGAAGATTTTAATGCTTAGTGGGAGCTCAATGGCTTTTATAGCAGACTGGTCTTAAAGGGGCCAGAAATCAGGATTTTTAGGCCTAACATGGAGATCTGTAATTGCCTAGTGACTAACTAGAGGAACTCAGCTGTAAATAGCAGATAAGAAATAAAAAATAGGAAACCTACAAATTCACTCAGACATAATTCACTGAGACACGGTGCTACAGATTTGTTGCAAGGACAGTTTGATGGAGAGAAAAAGCTAGAAGGAAGCTGCAGCTCTAGCAAAGCAAAACTTCAAACTTGATTAGAAAGTCTGAGGACAGCCGAAACCGTTTGGCTCAGTGGATAGAGCGTCAGCCTGAGGACTGAAAGGTCCCAGGTTCCATTCCGGTCAAGGGCTTGTTCCTTGGTTGCGGGGGCACATCCCCAGGTGGGGGCATGCAGGAGGCAGCTGATGGATGTTCCTCTCTCATCGATGTTTCTAACTCTCTCACTTCTTTCCTCTCTGTAAAAAAAAATCAATAATATATATATTATTGATTTTAATAATATATATATATATATATATATATATATATATATATATATATATATATATTAAATCTGAGGACAGCCCCACTGGTGTGGTTTAGGGGTAGAGCGTTGACCTATGAACCAGGAGGTCACAGTTCAATTCCTGGTCAGGGCTTGGGTTTCAGGCTTGATCCCCAGTAGGGAGCTTGCAGGAGGCATCTGATTCATGATTCTCTCTCAGCATTGATGTTTCTATCTCCCTCTCCCTTCCTCTCTGAAGTCAATAAATATATATATTTATTTTTAATAAGAATAAATCTGAGGACAAACACATTCTGGGGTTGCAGGGACAAGTCACACTTGCTTAAGTACAGTTTATACGTTGTTTAACTGTGCTGATTTGGGAACTGAAGTGGCACTATTACCAGAAATATATTAACAATTTTATTTAGGATTTATATATATATTTTAGGATTTATATTTATAAATTATATTATATTTATAAATAATATTCTCCAAAAATGGTAAGGAAACTTTTTTTCATCATTCCAGATAATTCTGTGTGTGTGTGTGTGTGTGTGTGTGTGTTTTGTTTTTTTTCTCTCCTAGCACTTTGGAAAAACAAAGCTCTTACTTTTTTAAAGTACCTGAATTATATAAGATCAGAAAAACAATGCAACAATTTGGATTTAAAATGAGACACAATTCAAATAAAAGATGGATGGATGGCAAAAGGGCCCGTGGTAAAATGCCCAAATGTTGTTAGTCATTGGGGAAATGCATACTAAAACCATGATGAGGATGAGACACAGCTTCGTGCCTGCTCAGGAAGCAGGGCAGTGAGAAACGAGGGAAATCCCCTGACAAGTGGAACAAGGGAAACTGAGACAAAATAACCAGACAAGGCCAGACAATCTGAGCCATTTACAGCTGGCTAATAAACAACAAGGCTTTACCATCCCTAACCAAGGACACTTAGGAGCAAATGGTTTACACGTTCCATACTGTCAGTCCCAGGGCAGCCTGGCCTTGGTCCCAGTCCCTCTTCAATAACGACTTTTTTTAAAACATTGAATTGTACACTTTAAATTTGTGAGGTTCATTGAATGTCAATTATACACTCAATAAACGGGCAGTCGGACGTCCCTCTCACAATCCAGGACTGCTGGCTCCCAACTTCTCGCCTGCCTGCCTTCCTGATTGCCCCTAACTGCTTCTGCCTGCCAGCCTGATCACCCCCTAACTACTCCCCTGCCAGCCTGATTGATGTCTAACTGCTCCCCTGCCAGCCTGTTTGCCCCCAACTTCCCTCCTCTTGCGGTCTGGCACCCCTAACTGCCATTCCCTGCAGGGTTAATCACCTCCAACTGCCCTCCCTTGCAGACCTAGTCCCTCTCAACTGCCCTCTCTTGCAGGCCTGGTGCCTCCCAACTGTCCTCCCCTGCTGGCCATCTTGTGTCCACATAGGGGCAGGATCTTTGACCACATGGGGGCAGCCATCTTGTGTGTTGGAGTGATGGTCAATCTGCATATTACTCTTTTATTAGATAGGATAGAGGCCTGGTGCATGGGTGGAGGCCAGCTGATTTGCCCTGAAGGATGTCCCAGATCAGGGTGGGGGTTCCCTTGGGGTGTAAGGTGGCCTGAGTGAGGGTCCTGTGGTGGTTTGCAGGCCAGCCATGCCCCCCAGTGACCCAAGCAGAGGCCCTGGTATCTGGAATTTTTTACCTTCTACAATTGAAACTTTGTAGCCTGGAGCAGAGCCAAGCCTCCTGCACACTCCATGGCTGCTGCCATTTCTGTTTGGTTTATTTATCTTCTATAATTGAAATTTTGTAGCCTTGAGTGGAGGTCTAGGCTGGCCAGGGCAGGTGGAAAGCTTGGTTTCCTCCATTGCCAGGAAATCCCAAACCTCTCTCAACTGCTCTCTGTGGCTTCAGCCATCTTATCTGGGGTTAATTTACATACTCACTCTGATTGGCTGGTGGGTGTGGCTGGTGGGCGTGGCTTGAGCAGAGAGATGGTTAATTTGCATGTTACTTTTTTATAAGGTAGGCTAATTCATTGAGTGTCCAATGAAGTCAGAAGATACAATGAGATGGTCTGTCTCTAAGCCAGTCTAGGAGTCAGGCAATGATATTTTGCCTGATATCCTTGTTGAAGACCATAGGATGCTAAGAAAATACCAAGATCATTGTGTGGGTTGGAGAAGGCTTTGCAGAGGACCTGAAGCCTGAGCTATGTCCTAAGGATAAAAAGGCGATTAGCCCCGGGCGAGCCGTGTGCCCTGGGTGAACCGTGTGTCCCAGGGGGCCGTGTGCCCCGGGGAAGCAGTGGGACGGGGGGGAGGGGGGGTGAACCAGAGGAGGAGCGGATTCTATTTGTGTGGTCCTGAGATAGTCACCATAAAACAAGCAGATTGTCAAATGACAGCGGCGAGGGGAAGGAGACCTGGGGGGAGATAAGAGATCAACCGAAGGACTGGTATGCATGAACATAAGTACAACCAACGAACACAAAACTCTGGGGAGGGAGGGCATGTATGAGAGGTGTGGGGAGGGGCAATGGTAAGCTATGTACACAGATAATACCTTAATAAATTAAAAAAAAAAAAAGAAGGCGATTAGGGGCAGCGAGGAGGGTGTGTATTCCAGGTGGTGGCAATTGTCTTAAGCAAGGCCTGGATGACAGAACAGGTCCTATGCAAAAAAAAACAAAAAAGTAAATTGTAGGGGAGAGAGGACGGTTTTGAAACAAGGAAAGATGGGTATGTAGGCAATGATCACTAAGCCTGGGAAACTGGAATTTGACTCTGATATTGAAGGCCTGGGGAGCTAGGGAGGATTTTAAGCAAGGGAGAACATAATCAGATAGCATGGCGTTAAGAGCACAGGCAGGTAAAGTTGAAAAAGAAAAACTGACATCTTGCCCTTAGGCTGTCTATCACTGAAATTAAGCAACCATATTTAAGTAGTCTCCAATGCCTGCTGGTAGCTTCTCCTGCATCATTTACAGATGTGTCCAGTTCTTCCATCTGGACTGCAATTGCCTTCGTTCTAATTGAGGGAGACTTATAATCTGATAGATAGAGGACCTGGATTAATCTGAAAAAATAATCATATTTTGAAATCCTAAAGTACATATATGTATGGAAACAGAGGGTTGAGGGTTAAGTTTCTTATATGGGAACAGAAGGTTAAGTTTTTCTTTTCTAAGCTTCCTTTCTCAGGCTGGTACACCTGCAACAAAGTGATTGAGGAGGTGATTCCGCTTCAGACAATGTCTACTGTACCCAGCCAGCAAGCAGAACCACTACACGTGATCCGGCCAGCCCCACCAAGAGCCAGGCCATCATCTGATCGCCTGACAACCAAGAACAATGGTTGGATTCTGCTGACCTCCAGCACTGCATGTAAACACATTCTGTTCCCACCCTCACCCCAGTCCATTTTTCCTGTATAATCCTGTCCCCTGCACCTGCTGTAAGACAGGTTTTGGATGCTTGTAAGCTCCCCATCTTCTTGGTTGGCTGGCCTTCTCAATAAACACCTTACATGAGTCAACCCTGCCTCCATTCGTGGCCATTGCCACAGGCAGCCTGAGCCCGACCAGGGGTTTCCCGGTAATAATTCCGATCCTTATTGTTCCTTGCTTGGATTACCACAATATCCTTGAACTGGGGGGTCTCCCCGTCTTCAGTCCCGCCTCTCTCTCTAAACTATCTGCTACCTTCAGCTTACAATATTTTCCCAAAACTCAAATCTGGCCCTCTTAGTTGAAAACCGGATCTTCAGCCTCCAGTCTGGCCCCTTAACCAACACTATCTCCACAGTCCCAATCACGGTAATCACAGAAATAGCGCACTTATCAAGCATGTACTGTATGCCAGGAACTGTGCTAGGCAGTCTCCTTTGGTCTCAATAAATTCTCCAATACATTATCATCATCATCACCATCATCATCATCATCACTGTTTTATTTTTAAATATATTTTATTGATATTTTACAGAGAGGAAGGGAGAGAGATAGAAAGCTAGAAACATCGATGAGAGAGAAACATCGACCAGTCGCCTCCTGCACACCCCCTACCAGGGATGTGCCCGAAACCAAGGTACATGCCCTTGACCGGAATCGAACCCGGGACCTTTCAGTGGGCAGACCCACGCTCTACCACTGAGCCAAACCGGTTTTGGCATCATCGTCACTATTTTACATAAGACAATTGATTTTTAGTTTAGGGAAAGGAAAAAGTTTCCTCTATACCCTCTTATGTTCAGTGTCTGGCACATGTGGACTAAAGTGACAAAAGACAGATTTATGAGGGGAAAACCAGAATTCTCACATGCGACACACACACTTACAGAAGAGTTTAGTGATGAGTAATTCGAAGGGGTAGTCAGAATTTGGCTTAGATACCTAACTAAGTAGGTAATGGGGAAGAGGAGAAAAGGCATTTATGAGAATGACTTTTGGGGAAGATTAATGGAGGAAATGATACGTTCTTCCTTAGGAGAACAGATGGGAGACAGTGCTGTGACTGGCACACAGCGTCCTAAAAGGTTTCAGGACGAATACTTCAGAAGTCAGAACTGGGCGTTCCCTTACTCCCTCCCGGCGCGAGGTCGGGGCGCCCTCCGGGTTCGCGCCTCCTGCCCCTTTAAGAAAGCGCGGGGCGGGCGAGCGGGGCGCTGCCGGGAAGGAGGGCGGCGCCCACACCGGGGTCACCGCCACCGCCGCCGGGGTCACCGCCGCCGCCGAGGTCACCGCCGCCGAGGTCACCGCCGCCGCCGGGGTCACCGCCGCCGCCGCCGGGGTCGCCGCCGCCGGGAAAAGCGCGGGAGAAGACGCGCCCGGCGAGTGGAAGCCGTGCCGCGCGCTGGCGCCCCGGGCGGGTCCGCAGAGCCCGGTTGGCGGCGGGCAGGCGCGCTGTCCTCCGGAGACACCCGTGGCCGCAGAGGCTTTGGGAACGCCCGTGCCCCGGCCCGTTAGCACCCACCTGCGGTAGGCGGCGCCCCGAGCACGTGTCCTCACCGGCGGGGCTGTCCGAGCCCACGCCACGCCGCCTCTCCGGTGCTCTCGCCCGGCCTCGGGCCGGTGCCGTCCAGGGGCGGGCCCGGTCCTTCCCCGCAGCATGGGTCCAGCGGGACCTCGGGCCGCCAGCGCCTCCCCAGATGTCCTCAGTGCTAACTGTCTCCCTCCCCTCCCCCCTCGGGAGGGCACCCCGATTCGCAGGCTGGAGCCCCGACAGGCATTTTGTCCTGCCCGGCGGTCTGTAACCTAATTCACCGCAAACGTGTAACAGGGGAGCTTGTGCGTCCATATGGGGTTATTGTGGGGAACGGGGAGACCTGGCAGGGCTGGCTGCCCTCTGGGGGCCAGTGTGGGGCAGCCACCGGCCCTCGGCCCCAGCCCCTCTGGGGGTTACCCTGCCCCCCGCTCCGCCTGCACCCCTCGCTCAGCGCCAGCCAGGCTCCTGGGAGGCATTTGGGCTGCCATCCTGCACTAAAAACTTAGCTCAGCGACCTTTTTCATCTCCTGGCACATAGGAACTAATGACATTCTTAGTGTCTTAGACACAACAAAAAGTATATATTTTGCCAATCTGACCAAAAAATAGGTATAATTTTTAATATATTTTATTCATTTTTTACAGGGAGGAAGGGATTGACAGAAACATCTACCAGCTGCCTCCCACACTCCCTCTCACCGAGGATATGCCCACAACCAACGCACATGCCCCTGACCAGAACCAAACCCGGGACCCCTCAGTCTGCAGGCCGGCGCCCCATCCACCGAGCCAAACCGGTTTCGACAAAATAGGTATCATTTTGATTCATTCACACCAGACTGCTATTTTTGTGTTGGCTGTTGTCACTTTTTAAATTTGACAATCTAAGGAAAAGAGGTCAGGTATTGCATGCTTTAACAATTCTTGAGGTACACCAGTTGAAAATCTCTGACTTGGGTGAATATGAGACTATTTAAAACATTTTTTTGCAGGATAGAGCAGAGGTCCCAAACAACAGTGTGAGCCTTGGAATTTTCAGTATTATTTCTGTTTTTAGAAATCTAGGGATTCCAGTTGGGATCAAGTTGGCATCCAGATCTTTATACTTTGCCCCTGAGGAGCAGCTCTCGTCATCGGCGGAGACAGACCTGTGGTTTGGAAAAGGACCGATGGCTCTGAGCCCAGGACGGAGGACCTTGGCACTGCTTCCGGTGAGCCGCTGCGGTGTCTTCCGGAAGGCCGTGAGAAGCAGCGGTCTCTCCTTGTTTCCCCGGAGAGGGAATGGGAGCTTTCTGGACCCTGAGGTGAAAGCCTTCTTGGAGGAGAACACGGAAGTCACCAGCAGCGGCAGCCTCACCCCGGAAATCCGGTTGCGGCTTTTGACCCCCAGATGCAAGTTTTGGTGGGAAAGAGCTGACCGGTGGCCCCTCAGCGATCCTTACTGGGCCATCTACTGGCCAGGAGGCCAAGCCCTGTCTAGGTACTGACCCAGCTGAAACGGGGACCTTTAAGTTTGCAACAGTCCTTTCTCTTTTCAGCCATTAAAACTCTGCATCCCCCCCTCCCCCCTGCTCCTTCCCTACCACCACACATAGAGGAAAAACCCACATTCTCTTAATATCGAGCAGGTTAAGCCTTTCTTCTTTTTTTTGGTTGCTTTGTTACATCGTTTTACCTTCTACTCCAAGCTTATCAAGGTATTTCCCCCAAATACAGTTCTTTTCCCAAGAGAAGTCCTCAGGTCGCCATCAAGACCAGAGGTAGCTATAAATATCCAGACCTTACACTGTTCTCGGGTTCGTGGCTCATGATGGATGGCCAGGGCAGGGGTCCAGGACAGAACCTAAGGCCCCAGACCTTCAGCTGTCCCCGCCTAGCCCGTCAGTGCTGCTCCTGAGGCCTCACACCCCCACCCCCCCATCACTGCCTCTTCACAGTGTCCTGAGGAAGGAGACCTGAGTGAACGGGCTGCTCAAGGACTCCCCCTTCGCTAGGGGTTTATTGACATCTCAGGTGAACCCACGACCTGAATCTGCATTGTAAGCCCCCCCCCCTCCACCTCCCCACACTGCAGAGCTCGTTAGGAGATTTGCTCACATTCACACTATGCTGTTTATTAAGACACAGCCACTGAAACAAAGACTAGAACTTTCAGCTTTCCATCCAGCCTTTGCTCTTGGATTGGTAGATGTTTTCATCTGTTTATACCTCAAGGTTACAGAGCTGGAAAACAAAAAGGGTAGGGATTTGTCTTTCACATGAATGGTATGGCCGAACAGAGTTAATGCTATACGTAGTCTTGAATGAAAAGCAAAATGCAAACATAGAGCTTTGGGGAGAAGACAGGATGGAAAGCTGAGGCGGTATCCAACGATTTCCATTTTCCGAGATTGTCGTGTTGCCAAATTTCCAAGCTTTACTGCTCACATCATATTTTAAAAGTACTGGCATTACAAGTGACTGTTTTCTATTAAAGTTATTGTTTATCAACTCCAAATATACAGTCAAAACCTTAAGAGACCCTGTGAATCAAGAGAATGCAAACTGGTGACCCACAGATGCAGTTTGTTTCGCTTTCACTTAAGGTGGTAAGAAGAGAGTTGCTGCCTGGGCGTTTCACAGTGTGAGAACCCTGCTTATGTGGAATCTGGGCATTTTTATAAGGATCTGGGTTTGGGATGCCTGCTGTAAGTTCCCAATTTGCTTTTTCCAGGTGACCTTTTAGAATAACCACTTAGTGTGAAATCCTGGAAAAGTTAGTGACCTCTGCCCAGTTCACCTAGGAATCGCCCTCTCTATCTCCAGCTTGTGACCTGGAACAGAAGACTGCCCTCCCCTCAGCTTGTAGGGGGAGGAAGCAAGTACCTCCTTGCTTCTGGGATCTGGAAGTAGTAAATCTTGTGATTCCATTTCCTTTTGTGGGTATATTGAAACCACCTTCAATCAAAATGACCCGTGTCTTCACCTCACCAAAGTGGAAGCTGCCACGGAGGGGGCTAGCCTCCTGCTGCTGTGGTGTGGATGGCGTGGGTCTCTTCATTCACCGGCCCATACCCTGCATATCTTTAATTCAACACACCAGCTCTGGCTTCTCATCACACTTCTTTTTAAAAATCGGTTGCTAACATTTAAAACCTGAGAGATTTCATGTGAAAATGTGCATTGATTTGAAAAACAGGGATCCGTTGAAACCGGTTTGGCTTAATGGATAGAGCATCGGCCTGCGGACTGAAAAGGTCCCGGGTTCGATTCCGGTCAAGGGCATGTACCTTGGTTGTGGGCATATCCCCTGATTCTCTCTCATCAATGTTTCTAGCTCTCTATCCCTCTCTCTTCCTCTCTGTAAAAGTTCAATAAAATATATTTTTAAAAAAGAAAAACAAGAATCCTCTCTGATAACATGGGATTTCTGTGGAGCAACAATTACCTGCAGATGGGTAGCAGCTGTCCCTTTAAGACGTGGCATGTACACCTCTACTCTGCCATAGTCCCTGCTCTTCTTCATTCTCATGCTAAGATCAAGTGTCCACTGAAATTCATTATTTCAGTGTTTCCCACTCATCTTCAGTTGTTTGGTACCACTTAGCCCTGGTCCAAATTCTTTGGTTGAACTGGACTTTGATGGTCATTATAAGACAATTCAAGCCGTAGGTAAAACCACACTGATGAACAATCAAAAGGAGATGGTGGATTTGGGCTCTAGTGTACTGACTCCTGATAATAGTAGTATTTTGTCAGTCTGGATTCTTAGTTCTGAGTGTTCAAAACTTTTAAACAGTTGACTTGAAGCACCTGATGAGTAACTGTGTGGTCCTGTTCTCACACATGCCTAAGAGTAATCAAATGACTGGATACGCTCTCTGCCACCTTTGTCCAGCTCTTAGGATGGACATTTTGTCTCACTCTGGTCGGGCCAAATTTGCCAAGGTCAGACCAAATGCTTCTGCTAAGTTGTATTTCTTCTTTGTTCATTGAACCCAAGGAGATTATTTTCTTTTTGAACAGCTCTACTGAATTTCTCCCATGCTTTCCCCATTTTTTTTCTAACTTAGGTATCTTTTGGATAATCCTGACGTTGTCAGAGGAAAATCTGTGTTAGATCTCGGGAGTGGATGTGGAGCCACGGCTATCGCTGCTAAGATGAGTGGGGCATCAAGGATTTTGGCCAACGACATAGACCCTAGTAAGAATTTCGTATTTAAAAATCTGTAAAGTTCATCCTGCTTTTTCCCCTTCCAGGATAAATATCTATGATGCCTCAATATGATAGCCTATACCAGACAGATGTTTTAATTTTATCTGATTTTCTTCTAGTCTTCCCTTTCACTGAGGATCTAGTTCTAGTCCTTGAAGATCCTTATTTTATACAGGGGACTAAGTTTTAACTTGCCATCTTGCTCAAGCCCAAGGCTTGTTTCCCTCTCTCCTGTAACAAACCAAACTTTGTAGTTATTGAGATCAACAAGTGTTCCCTAAACTCCAACATTTTCAGTTGTATTTTTGTTTGTTTTGTATTCCAGATATCCATTCATATATATATATATATATATATATATATATATATATATATATAATATATTCTATTGATTTTTTACAGAGGGAAAGAGAGAGGGATAGTTAGAAACATCAATGAGAGAGAATCATAGATCAGCTGCCTCTTGCACATACCCCACTGGGGATGTGCCTGCAACCAAGGTACATGCCCTTGACTGGAATCGAACCCGGGATGCTTCAGTCCGCAGGCCAATGCTCTATCCACTGAGCCAAACCAGTTTCGGCTCCATTCATGTATTTGAAAATCACAATAAATAGCTTACATTGGCATAAACTTTAGGCTTTCTTATCTAAAAACTTCTTTCAACCAAAAAAGGAAACCTGGCTGGTATAGCTCAGTTGGTTGGAGTTTCATCCTGTATACTGAAGGGTGGCCTGTTTGACTCCCAGTCAGGGCACAGACCCAGGCTGCAGCTTCGACCCCTGGTCAGAGAGCATGCAGGAGGCAACTGATAAATGTTTTTCTCTTCTCTCTCTCTCCCTTCCCCTCCCCTTCCTCTCTCTAAATCAATTAAAACACACACACACAACTTTTGCCTTGGCCAGTGTGGCTCAGTTGGTGGGGTCATCCTGTGTACCAAAAGGTTGCCGGTTTGATTCTTGGTCAGGGCACATGCCGGGGTTGCAGGCTCCATCCCTGGTGAGAGTGTGCAGGAGGCAACCAATCGATGTTTCACTCTCACATCAGTGTTTCTCTTTTTCTTTTCCTCTCTTTCTAAAAAAAAAATCTATAAAAATCTATTTTAAAAGAATTTTTTAAAGGGAGAAAACATTAAGAGATCCTATATACTAAATCAATAGGGAATTCAAACAGTCTAGTATATTACCAATTCATCATGTTCTTTTCTAAAGTTGCAGGAATGGCTATCACACTAAATTGTGAATTGAACCAACTGAAACCTTTTCCCATTTTAACCAAAAATATTTTGGATTTGGAACACGGTAAGTGGGACCTTGTTGTGCTTGGAGATATGTTTTATGATGAAGACCTTGCAGATAGTCTTCATCAATGGCTGAAGGATTGCTTTTGGACTCACAAAACTCAAGTACTGATTGGTGACCCCGGCCGGCCCCAGTTCAGAGAACACAGCATTCAGCATCAGCTGCACAAAGTGGTAGAATATTCACTTCCAGAACCTACTAGGCAGGAAAACAATGGACTGACAACAAGTGCAGTGTGGGATTTCCAGCCTTGAACTGTCAAAATGCTTCCAAGTATGGATAGATCTATGTTTGGGTTCAACCCTAGAAGACTCTCCAGTTTGAAGAATGCAGTTCCTGTGAAATGACAAATCCTGTTTTCAAAATATGAAGATTTAGACTTTTGTCATGTAACTAGTTCTGTGTTACGCCAAATATACAATTCTTTATTATATTTTTTCTAGTTTTACTGCTATCCACATAATAAAAACCCAGTGGTTATAATGCGGTAACGATCAAAGCGGTCACCAGGAGGTGCATTGATGGGCTACCAAGGCGCTGGCGGGACTTGACGCTGGGTCCTATGCGCCGGGTCTAGGTCTCACGTGACTGTGTGTTGGGCCTCTAGTAGGATTATAATTATAGAAGGCAGTGCCCAATGATAGCAACAAGTAAATTGTGGAGAGAATTAGATATCGTAGCTGAGTTTGGCTCAGTAGATAGAACGTTAGCCTGCTTACTGAAGGGTCCCAGGTTCAATTCCGGTCAAGGGCATATACCTTGGTTGCAAGCACATCCCTGGTAGGGTATGTGCAGGAGGCAGCTAGTTGATGTTTCTCTCTCATGGAT
Organism: Vespertilio murinus; assembly: GCA_963924515.1. Taxonomy (NCBI): domain Eukaryota; kingdom Metazoa; phylum Chordata; class Mammalia; order Chiroptera; family Vespertilionidae; genus Vespertilio; species Vespertilio murinus. The sequence continues at coordinate 160,934,243 of OZ004707.1, read as the reverse complement.
GTTTCTGACTCTCTCGGTAAAAAATCAATAAAATATATATATTTTTAAAAATCAATGGAAAAAATCCAATAAAATTTGGGGAAAAAATTTTTAAGTGATTAAAAAAAGAAAACAATGATCAACTACATGTCTCAGGCAAAAATTACATCTGAACTTGCTAAAGTTATCAACGATGGCTTATATTATTATGAACAGGATCTGTGGATGGAAGAAAACGAAAACACACACACAGCCATAAAGGTAATTGTTTCTGGCCAACATCTTTCTGCTAATAAATACTATGGCTTGACAGTGTGTTGTTGCTTATATTTTCCTAAACTTTAAATTTTATTTTATTTTATGGGTCTTTATTTTAGAAAAATTTAAATATAAATAAATTATATTTAATTTGGAAATTTCCAAGAAATATATCTGATAATCACAAACTGAGAAATACTTTATTAAAATTACAGTGAAATAAATACTTAAATTACAAAGAAGAAAAAAAGAAAACAATGAAGATAGGGAAAATACAAAATGGAGTTGCTTTAAAGTATGAAGGTGAGGCATAAGGAAACAATTATTTTTCTTGTCTTAACTATCCTAGGAACTTAAACTTTTGAATTTTCTCTATATCAATGCCTGGACATTTACTCACCTTTGGATAACCCCCTAAGGACTCAGGATATGGTCAGACCTGGTGCCCATCCTCTAGACACCCTGGCATCCAGCATCCAGACCACTGACATCTAGCTAATAACTATTCTGGACCAATTCTAGCGCTAAGAATATAGGGCTCATTATTCTCAGGAATGTGACTTTTACTGTAAGAACTCTTAACTTTTTTTCTTCAGAATATAATTCGGGGTTTTTGCCTAGCTGTGTTTCCAGTGTGTAAACTCTAGGACCCTTGAATAAATATTTGTCTTTTTTTTTCCTAGCAAAGCCTCCAGACTCTTTTTGCGTTTGTTTGATAATACTTACATATGTATGTATGTGTATAAAATACATATTTGTTTGCAGTATATATTTAGACTATCCCTGGAAAGATAAATAAGAAACTGGTAAAAATGGTTGCCTTCTGAGAGGGCACGAGATAGCTGGTAGACCAGGGTGGGAAGAAGGCCTAGTTTTTACTTTTGGATCTTCTAGTTTTGTACTAATTATATGTATTATTATATATGCATTTATGCATGTACTGTATTTCATATTCTCTAATTAAAAACTGGTAAACACAACTACTGTATATGTTACATGTCAAGTATAAAATATAGCCTGGTTCTTTTGTATGTTTCTAGCTCCATTTTTATGTTTCCTTTGTTGAAGTTCTAAGTTCATCTACTCTTCCCCTACATTCATTGAGCATCCTTATAACCAGTGTCTTGAACTCTGCATTAGTAGATTGCTTACCTCCATCTTGTTTATTTTTTGGAGTGTTTGTTTTTTCATTTGGGACATGTTTGTTTGTTTGTTTTTGTCTCATTTTGGCAGCCTCCCTGTGTTGGTTTCTATGTATTAGGGACAGTTGCTACCCCTCCTGGGCTTGGTAGAGGAGACCTGTGCAATAGGTGTTCTGTGGGATCCAGTGGCGCAGACTCCCCAGTCACCCAGGCTGGGCACTTGAGGTGCACCCCCGCCCCCATGTGAACCTTCCTCTTGAACTTGAGCCTTGAGGGCTGTTGGCACATAAGTGGGAGGGAAATACACTCCAAGCTCATCAGCTGCAATGACTGGCTGCAAACACAGACCACTGAGCACCGTGGAGGATCAGCTATGCAGGGAACTACCCCACAGAGCAAGACTTGCTTCAGGAGGCTCTGGTGCCTGCTAAGCCCATCCCTTGAGTGTGTCATTGTGGAGATGGTTGTGTGATGGTGCTTTGATGTGGTTTGAAGCTGTATGCTGGCTCTGGGGCCTCCAGGGAGGTACAGTCCAAAGTCAGTCCTGTGTTTTGCTTGGGGCCACCTGGCATAAGCTACAAAGTGATCTGCAGATGTCAGTTACTTGTGCTGAGCTTTGAGTTACCCATGTGAGGCCAACCTGTGAACCAAGGCCAGCTGCTGCTAGTGTCAGGCCTGGGGCCACTTAAAAAGAGGTATAAGACTCATTGAGGCCAGATGCTGCTTGTTTGAGAGATTTTAGGAAAATCTGAAGCATGAACCAAGACAGGCCATTCCTATGGAAAAGGCACTGGAAACAGCCTGGGTGAGCCTGAAAGTTGGGTCGGGCAGGTGTGCAAGGAATAACCGGGATTGGGGATGGGAGAAGTGGGGGACACACAGACACAGAAAACTCAGATATGGCACCAGCTCTGTGGGGGAGGGCTCATCAAAGGAACAAGGGCCTCTGCCAGCACTTTTGTCTGGGAGAAAGCTGTCCCCCCCAAGTTCCCGGCCTGATACCAGACCCCCCCCCCCCCCCTTTATGTCTCTGGTGCCTTTCCAGCTGCTGCTCCAGTGCTGGAGCTCAGAGTAGGTGAGTCTGAGTAAGTCTGTGCACAGTTTTCAGGCAGTTCTGAATGATGGTTGTTCATCATCCTGTGGGCCAACTGCTCTCTTCCTTCTCATTTAGGGCAAGCAGCATGTGAAGGCAGAGGGTGCTGTCGTGGAACACAGAGGGCTGCCTAGAGCTGAGGGGAGTGGCTGGGCCCACAGGGTGAGAGGTGGACACACAGGATGCTATCTCACCCAATTGTGAGTTTAGTTGTAATTTTGATATTACTCTCTTTGTTTTTTACTGCATCAGAGTTAAAGGAGGAAATCTTGCCGAAATGGGTTTAGCTCAGTGTATAGAGCATCGGCCTGCGGACTGAAAGGTCCCAGGTTCGATTCCGGTCATGGGCATTTACCTGGGTTGCGGGCACGTCCCCAGTAGGGGGTGTGCAAGAGGCAGCTGATCGATGTTCCTCTCTCATCAATGTTTCTAACTCTCTATCCCTCTCTCTACCTCTCTGTAAAAAATCAATAAAATATATATTTTAAAAAATAAAGTAGGAAATCTTTAAGTACCACTGAGAGGATCACGGCACAAAGAATATGCTGAATTTGAGGTAGGTAAGCATAGCATACTTCAGAGAATTTTGTGATTATAGAAGAGTACTACTTTTCTTTTGAAAAGTAAGACCTTACTGTTTATGTTATAATGTGAAACCAAGAGAGCTTCAAGATACAACCTCTGTAATGATGGCTTGTATTTACTCATTCTTACATATTCTTGAATGTAATTTTAAGGAAGAAAATTCATAACTGGAGAGCACATAATTGGGAAATATAATATCATGACTAATAGGAGATATCTACATATCTCTTATAAGTAATATATACATATATACATATATATATTATAGGATATAGGATTTGAGAATGATCAAATATGTATATTTATAGGAGATATATATATAATATGCATATATATAATATACATATTTGATATAGAAGATATATATTACTTATATATTATATATGCATATCCTATATCAAATATGTATATTTATTTATAGGATATATATAATATATATATACATATTTGTATATTTATTTATATATTTGTATATTTATTTGTATATTTATATATATATAGGATTATATATATATCCTATAAATAAATATACCTATTATATATATATATCCTATAAATAAATATACATATTTGATCATTCAGATGACCAAAATATATTTCTCCAATGTATTTGATCTTCATCCATAATTCCTGGCACACAGCTTCCCAACTTTTAGAATTTCCTAAACAATAAGAGCAATGGAGCATCATTATAAATTTGGTCTCTTGTCCTCAGTTCTGAACCCAGAGCCATAAAGGTGAAAGGATGTCTTGTTATTCATGTGATGTTAGTTAAGGTGACTTTTGAAAAACACCTAAGGATGGGGGCTGGCTGTCCCGAACCAACCACGAATACAAGATTGGAATTTTCAGTCCCATCCCCATTTTCAGGGGAGGTGAGAGGGACTAGAGGTTGAATCAATCACAGATGACCAGTGAATAAATCAACCCTGCCTACGTAATGAGGCCTCCATAAAAACCCACAAGGAGGGGGTGTGGTGAGCTTCCAGAAGCCTTCCATCTGCCACCACTCTGGGCCTGAGCTCTGTGAGGATAGAAGGCTCCTTTTTTGGTGACCTCTCTATCTATCTCTTCATCAGGATGTTGATTCTTATTCTTTAATATTCTTTATAACAAACTGGTAATTTAGTGAGTAAACACATTTTCCTGAGTGCTGTGATCCTTCTAGGAAATTAATCTAACTCAAGGAAGAGATCCTTGGTACCTCCAATTTGTAGCCAGTTGAGCAGTCACACAAGTAACAACCTGGATTACAACTGGTGTCTGAAGTGTGTTGGGTGGGCAGGGACAGAAGGAGGGTAGTCTTATAGGACTGGACCCTTAACCTGTAGAATCTGTTTCTACTTCCAGAACAGAATAGAATCTGATTCTATCTCCTCTCCCCATGTTGGAATTGGGTCTGGGAACTATTTTCAGAGAAAAGAGCCGTAAAAATCAATGAAATAAGTGAGTGGGCAAGGGCCTCAGCTTAGCTTTTGGCCAATGGACATTTAAATACTTCAGGAGGGCAAGAGCCAGAAAATAGCTAGAAAGGTAGTTATACTTTTAGAAATACCTTTATTTAAAATTTATCCACATTGGTACATTTCTTTTACAACAGCTAAAATATTTAGGTAGGAAAAGGAAATCTCCAGAAAAACAGGTAATTTAAAATCTTTGTTATTTAAGAAACAAACACAGTGTTCTCTCCTCCTACCCCCAAATCTATCAGAGGGGCATGCTAGGATTAAAATTCTAAGACAATGACTTATTAAACAAACACAGAATAATAGCACTATTAAAGCATTTAATAGTCTGGTAAGTCACAAACCATATTACATGTTGGAAAGCCAATCTCCAAGACCATCATTTCCTGACAGTATGAAGGGCATAACTTGGATAAGCATCAATAAGCAGTCCATGTTACTTGCTTTAATTTGTTTGGGCCTACTAATTGCTCCAAGACTTCTCGTGAATGATCTACAAAAGAAAACATTGACAATATATTAATTCACAGTAATCAGAGATATTTCATGTGTCTTTATGTATAAACTGAGGATGATGATAATTATTATATCTCATAGTGAAGCATCCATCTTATATAAAACCTGTTTGAAATTTTAATCCTGCTATTTTGGCTTCTGTAAACGCTTGCTTGCTTAAATAATAAGGAAAATAAGACTACTCCCGTCCCAGAGAGGCCGTGGACTATGCCCCAGACAGAGTTGTCAGTGCTGACCCCAGGCTAGGCCTTGAGGTATGGTCTCATGGCCCCTCCCCAGCATGTAGGCCTTCTTTCCTAGAAGGCCCGGAAGTCTCATTCCAAATTTGGGAGACAAAAGAGCTAGGAAAAGTATAAATAGAAAATGTTTCCTCCATGTGAGGGGGCCCAGAAATTGAAAGACACATTTTTTTTCTGGCCCTGCACTTAATAAAATGTAACTCCCTTTCTCTAAGCGTGGCTTGGTTTTTTTCTGGTCTTCTGTAACAACAGGGTTATTTAAAGGATTACATAAGATGATATATAAGGATAATCTACAATTAACAATACATTTAATTAATGGGAACCCTCACAATTATTAGCTGCAGTACACATATCATAGTAATACTTTTAAAAATCAGGCATATATTATTTTCTCTGTAATTTCACCAACCAAAGAATAATGGTATAATTTTACCATTAACCTGTGTAAAGTCTTTCTTTTTTTTTTTTTAAATATATTTTATTGATATTTTACAGAGAGGAAGGGAAAGAGATAGAGAGCCAGAAACGTCGATGAGAGAGAAACATCGACCAGCCACCTCCTGCACAACCCCCACTGGGGATGTGCCCGCAACCAATGTACATGCCCTTGACCGGAATCGAACCCAGGACCCTTCAGTCCGCAGACCGACGCTCTACCACTGAGCCAAACCGGCTTTGGCTGTACAGTCTTTCTTAAGCTCTTGGCGGGAAATAGATGATGCACTAAAGTGGGGTGTTTGAACAAGGCTTAATGAAGCAACTATTTACAAAGGAGTGAACAGGATTAAAGAAAGCCAACAGATAAAAGGTTAGGGGATAGAACAGTTACTGGAACAGGACAACTTGACATTTATTATATAGGAAATCTAGATTAAAGACAGGTTTCTAATTGGTTGACAGTAAAAGGATGGACATATATCATGCACATAACTATAATGAAGATAGAGTGGCTATACTAATAGAAGAGGAAATATCACTTCCCAACTCATTCTATGAGGCCAGTATTACCTTGACGCCAAAGCCAGACAAAGATATCACACACACACACCTTTTATAAATGTGTACTCAAAAGTCCTCAATAAAACACGAGCAAACCAAATCTAACAACATATAAAAAGGATTATATGCCATCATCTATTGGAACTGATCTCAGCTATATAAGACTGATTTAACATCTGAAAATTAATTCTTATAATACATTGCACTAATTTCCTATTGCTGTTATAAGTTACCTCAACTTTAATGGCTAAAAACACCACAAATTTATTATTGCAGTTTTAGAGATCAGAATTCCAAAATGGGTCTCACTGGGCTAAGATCAGGTTTAGCAGGTCAGCATTTCTTTTCGGAGGCTCTAGGGACAAACCCAGCTCCTTGACTTTCATGCTTGTAGAGGCCACCACATTCCTTGCATTCTCCCTTATTTAAAGTGAACAGCATTGGACAGCTCTCATCTCGATGAGTCCCTATTTTTGCCTCCCTCCTGTACTTGTAATGACTTATGATTATATTGGGCCCAATTGGATAGTCAGGGATAATTTCTCTATTTTAAGGTCAACTGATAAACAACTTTTATTTTTTGAAATATATTTTTATTGATTTTAGAGAGGAAGGGGGAAAGAGAGAAACATCAATAATGAGAAAGAATCATTGATCAGCTGCCTCCTGCACATTCACACTGGGGATCAACTGAGGCAGGCATATGCCCTGACTGACAATTGAACCATGACCTTCTGGTTCATAGGTCAATGCTCAACCACTGAGCACACCAGCTGGACCTGATAAACAACTTTTAAATTCCATTCCATTTTCAATCTTATATAACATAACATGCATATAGGCTCTGGGCATTAGAACATGGGACATCTCTGGGTAGTGGCATTATTCTACCTATGACATATCTATAGAATAAAGGACAAAACTCACATAATCATCTCAATAGAACAGAAAAAGCATTTGAAAAATCCAATACTCATGATAAAACCATTCAACAATCTAGGAATAGAAGGGAACTTCCTCAATGTGATAAAGGGCCCCTATGGAAAACCCACAGCTAATATACTTAATGGTAAAACAATCAATGTCTCTCTCCTGAAAAGAGGAACAAGACAAGGATGTCTGCCCTTGCTGCTTCTATTCAACATTGGACTGCAGGTTCCAGCCATGTAATTAGGGAAGAAAAAAGGAACTAAAGGCATTTATGTTGGAAAGGGAGAAGTAAAACTATGTTTTTAGATTATGTTATATTGGGTATAAAATGTCCTAAGGAATCCTCTAAAAGATTAGAAGTAATAAATGAGGTCAGCAAGGTTGCAGGGTAGAAGATCAATATATAAAATTCAAATGTGTTTCTACATACCAGAAATGAACAATACAAGAATGTAATGAAAATAATTCCATTTATATTATTTAAAAAGAAAAAAATATTTTTTTCAGGGGGAAAAAAGTACTTATCTTCTTTAGAGAAAAAAAGTAAAAATTAAATATGAGGTGATTATATTTGCCTGAAAATACTGAACAACACTCCAATCAACTGAGCCACCTAGAAGGCTCTGTTCCCTTATCTATTTTAATTCAATGATGGTAGCAAAAATATACATGTAGCAGTGGTGATGGGAAAGGAGGAAGAGGACAGATGATCTGGGTGGTTGAAAAGCTTCAGCTTTTTCTTTTTAAGAAAGTTTATCAATAAAAATCATTGTGACCTTAGCCGGTTTGGCTCAGTGGTTAGAGGATTAGCCTGTGGACCAAAGGCTCCCTGGTTTGATTCCTGTCAAGAGCATGTACTTTGGTTGCAGACTCCTCCCCAGCCCAGGCTTGGACTCTGACCCAGGCACATGCCAGAGGCAACCAATCAATGTTTCTCTCTCTCTTCCACTCTCTCTGAAAATTAATGAAAAAATATCCTCAGGTAAGGATTTAAAAAAATCATTGTGGCCCTAGCCGATTTGGCTCAGTGGATAAAGAGTCGGCCTGCGGAATGACTGGAATCCCAGGTTCGATTCCAGTGAAGGGCATGTACCTTGGTTGCCAGCACATCCCCAATAGGGGGTGTGCAGGAGGCAGCTGATTGATGTTTCTCATCGATGTTTCTAGCTCTCTATTCCTCTCCCTTCCACTCTGTAAATAATCAATAAAATATATTTTTAAATCATTGTGTATAAACTCTTGCATTTTTATCAGATTCCTTAATTGTATGACTTGACAGTTACACATAAGGGAAAGTTGAGGTCCATAAAAGAGAAATTATTCAATGTCTGGAGAGATGGCAGGATACGGGAGAGGGGCTCATTTCACTACATCTTGAGATTTTAGTTTTAGTCTTGGCACTATTATTAAAAACAATGGGAAGATACCATGTCAGTATTTCATTTTTCTATTCTATGAAGTCAGCAATCAGAAAAATAATATACATAGTATTCTGTGCTAAGAGAATTTTAAGAAATTCTTGGATTAAAAAAAAATGTTTCTTAGCTATATTTTCCAGAACCTTTGATAAATTAATATTTATTATAGTGGTGTGTTGCATTTTGAAAACTTATTTTGACATATAAACATTGTTTTCTTTTATGCTATACCTCTGGTGCCTTCTAGAACACCATACCATGTCATCCGTAGTTAGTGAATTCAAGTAATTTGGGGATAAAGCAAGGAAAAATACGTGACCACAAGGTGGCAGTAGGACACTATAAGCTTTATTTGAGCCACACTTCAATAGATTTGCATGCAAGGGAAGTCCCTCACAACATGAGACCCTTCAAAGGGGTGTGTGCATATATGCATGTGGGGGGACACTACTCAAAAGGGGAGTAGGAGAGTAGGGAAAGGGAATTCCCATAGGCCTGAGGAGAGGGTTTATGTGTCATGATGTCATTGAGCAGCAGATAAGGAGTCTTGGAGTTAGAGAGCCCCAAGATCAAGAGTGGCTTAGGGCCATGGATGATGTGCTCAGTGGTGAGAGTACCAGCCCACCCACTGAAGGGTCCCAGGTTCTATTCCTGGTTGGGGAGCATGCAGGAGGCAAATAAATCTGTGACTCTCTCACATCGATCTTTCTCTCTCTCTCATTCTTCCTAAAAAAATCAATGGAAGATTTAGCCGGTTTGGCTCAGTAGGTAGAGCATTGACCTGCATATTGAAAGGTCCCGGGTTTGATTAGTTTGATTCCAATCAAGGGCACATGCCCAGTTTGAGGTCTCAATCCCCAATGTGGGATATGCAGGGGGCAGCAGATCAATGATTTTTCTCTCATCATTGATGTTTTTTTCCTCTCTCTCCCTCTCCCATGTTCTCTGAAATGAATAAAAAATGTATATTTTTAAAAGTCAAATTTAAAAAAAATATATTTTAAAAAAATCAAATGTAAAAAATATCCTCAGGTGAGGATTAACAACAACAAAAAAGAGTGCCTTGAGGCCCTGGGTTTTATCTTATCTATAAGTAGTAAATGTTGAGTACAGTTTTTCAGGGTATACAAAGCAAGCAGCTCTAGATGAATAAATTTAAATCTACTTATTTAGGTAATATTTGAAACAATTATATGAGTAAAAATTTGAGTTTGGTACCAGAGGCCTTTTGAGCTAAAAGTAGCAGCCAGCTATGAAGAAGTAAACCATATGGGGCCAATATATAAAGGCCCTCTTTAGCTCATTGATATAATAGTAATTCAGGAGGTAAATGTTGGAATTGGTTACCATCCCTACTACCCAAAGCAATCAATAGTTCAATTCAATTCCTATTAAAATACCAATGGTATATTTCACATATCTAGAACCAATATTCTAAAATTTTATATTTATATCCTTAGAAAAAACATAGTTGGAAGTATCACAATACTAGATATCAAGGCCATTGTAATCAAAGCAGGCTGGTACTGGCATAAGAACAGGTATACAGATCAATGGAACAGAACAGGGAGCCCAGAAATCAACCAATGCCTATATGGTCAATTAATGTCTGACAAAGGAGGCAAGAGCATACAATGGGATAAAGACCGTCTCTTCAATAAATGGTACTGAAAAAATTAGGTATATGCAAAAAAATGAAATTAGTCCACCAACTCACACCATACTTAAGAATAAACTCAAAATGGATTAAAGATTTAAAAATAAGAAATCATAAAAACCCTAGCAGAAAAATAGGCAGTAAAATCTTACACATATCTCATACCAATATTTTTGCCAATATGCCTTCTAGGGCAAAGAAAACAAAAGAAAAAGTAAATAAATGAGATTATATCAAACTAAAGAGCTTTTGCAGAGCAAAAGAAATGATCAACAAAATGAAAGGGAACACACTGTATAGAAGAATGTATTTGCCAATACATCTAATAAGGGGTTAATTTCCAAATTATATAAAGAACTTATATACTCAACACCATGAAGACAAACAACCAAATTAAAAAATGGGCAAAGGACCTGAATAAACACCTCCAAAGAGGACAGATGACCAATAGACAAATGAGAAAATGCTCAATGTCACAATTATCAGAGAGAAGCATATTAAAGCCATAATGAAATATCACACCTGCCAGAATGGCAACCATCTATAACTCAAAAAACAATAGTGATGGTGAGGATGTGGAGAAAAGTGAACCCTAGTGTAGCCACTGTGGAAAACAATATGGATTTTCCTCAAAAATTTAAAAATAGAACTGCCTTTTGATCCCATTGATCCCAGTGATCCCATTTCTGGGAATATGTCCTAAGAATCACAAAACACCAATTTGAAAGAATATATGTATCTTGATGTTCATAGCAGCATTATTTATAATAACCAAGATCTGTAAGCAACCCAGGTGCCCCATCAGTAGATGAGTGAATAAAAAGCTGTGGTACATTTACATAATGGAGTACTATGCAGCTATAAAAAGAAGGATCTCTTGCCATTTGAGACAGTAAGGAGGGACCTGGAGAATATTTTGCTAAGTGAAATAAATCAGTCAAAGAAAGACAAGTATCTCATGATCTCACTCCTATGTAGAATCTAATGAACAAAATAAACTAACGAACAAAATAGAAACAGGGGCATGGATCATGAAACAGACTGACAGCTGTCAGAGGGGGCAGGATTGGATGAATGAAAGGTAAAAGGATTAACCAAAGAACATATATGTATAACGCATAGACACAGACAACAGTATGGCTATGGCCAGAGGGAAGGGTAGCATGGGTGTGGATAATACAAAAGAGGTGCTGTGTTTTCAGAAGCATGGTGGTATTATATCATGCTTATATCACCAAATGGGTTGTGACTATTTTGTTCTTCTTCAATGAAGTATCACATTACAAATTATTCTGAACTTCAATGGCTACAGCCTGATGAGAGTATAGATAACAGGTCATTTAGCATATTTGATAAATGTGATATTGTAAATTCTTTTATTGTCTAAAGCATTGTTTAGTAACATGGCCACCACCACCATTCTCATGCTCATCACAATTAACATTAACACTTACCACCACCACCACCACCATGACTAACATTTACTGAGCCCTTATATTAGGCAGCAAGTAAAGTGTTGTCAGATACTCATCGTGACCAAGTTTTTGAGGTAGGTACTGTCATTATACCCATATTACAGATGAGGACACAGAATAACGGAATGGGTAAAATAAGTTACTCCAAGTCACACAGTTATTAAAAGATGAAAGCAGGATTTGAGCCCACGCAGTCTATCATACTAACCTGTTATCAGGGGGCATCCATGGAACAGTAATATATGTATCTGAGGACAGCGAGTAAGGACAGCTTCTACAGACTCATCAGTCAGATTCACACAATGTCCCATATGAATCTCCTATTTAAAAATGAAGGGTAATCAAGAGAAAAAAATAGGTTTATAATAACAGTATGAAAAAGCTTGGGACATCCTCTGATAAAAAAGAACCAAATGTCTACTTGTAAGAAAAAGTCTTACAGAAAGAACTAATGTAAGTCTGCATTGACTTGTAAGGTATAGCCACTTTATAAGTTAAATGCTCAACCATTTTATGAAGCTACTAGTGGCCCGTTGCAGGAAGAATCCTGCAATAGGGCTTCCTGCTGCAGTTGCTGCCCCTCCTGCTTTCCCTCCCTTCTCCCCACCCTGCTTGCTTGCTTCTCCACAGCTTCGCACCCTTCTACAGCAGTTGGCTTCTTTCTACACTCTTCAGACTTTGCACTGGCCTGGATATACAAATTAACCACCATCTTGGTTGGGTTAATTTGCATGCTCACCCTGATTGGCTGGTGGGCGGGGCTGGTGGGCGTAGTAAAGGTGAGGTCAATTTGCATGTTTCTTTTTTTATTAGGTAGGATTTGGCAATATCTAACAAAGCTAAAGATGAGTATACCCTAGAACCCAGCAATTCCAACTGATGATGTCCATTTTATAGAGAGAAACTCTTGTACATCTGTATAAGGAAACAATTTATAAATATACCCCATTGCAATATTATTTATAACAGTAAAGAAGTAGTGACTGGATAAATAAATGGTGGTTCATTAATATAATAGAATAAGATAAAAATATTTACTTGTATTAACAGACATACATTTCAAACATAATGTTAGTTCAGACTCTTTGGAAAACAGTATGGTATCTAACAAAACTAACCAAGTGTGTACTATATGACCCAATAGTCCCATTCCCAGGTGTTTACCCAAGAAAAAGAAAAACATATGTATACATAAAGACTAGTATGCAGGAGGAGAAACCAATGTGGTGGCACAGGTAAACACCTGAAATTGCTGCCTCACACAACCACTTCAAAACTACAACTAAAAGGCAAAATGGACATCATCCAGAACCACAGGAAGGCTGGCTGAGTGGAAATTTTACAACTAAAAGGAAAGAAAAAAGCACACCGAGTCTCTGAGGAGGTGTGGAAGTGCAGAGGTATGGAGGCGAGCATGTGCGGAAAGGGCTGACAACTGAGTATGCGGATGTCTTTCTCAATCAAGAGGGAGATGCAAGCTCTAAACTCCAGTTCCAGGTGAGACTCTGGGGACCCAGACTCATTTGGGGAGAAACTGGACTGTCTGGCATCGGGCGGAACTCGAGGGTAGCTTTCTCTCAGAGGTGTTTGCAGCTATTACCAAGGGACACTGAGACCCCGGGGCCTCTTAGGACAGGGCTGAAGGTCAGCCATTGCTGTTTGCTCCACTCTGAGACCCTCCCCCACCCAAGCTGTGTGCAGAGGTTTTTGCATATGAATGGCCTGGTCCTTTGAAATCTAAAATTACCTAATAAACTGCAGCTGAGACAGAGAGACCCAGAACATCCAAAAGAAGGCCCAAGGCCCCACAACAGCTTGCATTGCTTCACAGCTGGGCCTCATCTGGGCACCTCTAAACCCCAAACAGAGGAGAGAAATCTGCAGATCTCTCTGTAGCTCCTGCTGGGTGGCCTCGGGCAGAGACTAAATTAACACCTCCTTGGAGATCCAAGAGCCAGTGTACCCAGTGGTCAGAGTGGGACCATCCAGATTACAACTCCTCAGATCCATAAGGGACACACTCAGGGGGCAGACTCAATGAGCACCAAAGCCCCACTGAAGCAAGTCTTGCCTCATAAGGGTGTTTCCAGCACAGAAATTCTCCCATCGTAGACACAGCTGATCCTCACAGCCAATTGGCCTGGAGGTCAATTCCTCCCAGTTATATCAACAACAATCAAGGCTTAACTATAACAAGACTGTGCACACAGCCCACGAAGAGGTGCACCAAGAGTGTCCACCTCAGGTAACTGGGGAGGCTGAGCCACTGAGCCCTATAGGACATCTAGCACACAAAGCCACTCTATCAACACAGGGAAGCAGCCAAAATGTGGAGACAAAGAAACAGGTCACAAATGAAAGAAATAGAGGTTATAGAGTTCAAAACCACAGTTAAAAGGTTTTTCAAGAATTTTCTAGAAAAGGCCAATAAATTTAGTAAGATCCTCGAGGATATGAAAAAGGTATTCTATAAGAAGAGGAAGAAGAAGGAAAAGGTAAAGATAAAAATTATGAACAACAAATACATACCTATCAACAAGTGAATCTAAAAATCAAGGGAATAAAAAATCTGATGAACAGAATAAACTGGTGAATATAATAGAATCAGGGGCATAGAAAGGGAGTGGACTGACAATTCTCAGGAAGAAAGAGGTGTGGGGGGTGTGGGAAGAGACTGAACAAAAATCGTACACATATGAATAAGGACAGTGGTGGAGGGGTAAGGGCAGAGGGTGGGGTGGGAACTGGGTGGAGGGGAGCTATGGGGTAAAAAGAGGAACAACTGTAATAATCTGAAAAAATAAAGATTTATTTTTTTAAAAAAAGACTTGTATGCAAATGTCCACAGCAGTATTTATAATAGTGCAAATTAAAACAACCCAAATGTCCACCAAATGGTCAATGTAAAAACATATTGTGTCATATCCATACACAGAATACTAGTTAGCAAAAAAATAAAAGGAATGAGATATTAATGCAATCAACAACATGGGTGAATCTCAAAATCATTATGCTAAGTGAAAGAAGTAAAAGAGAGTAAGAAACCCAAAAGACTATATACTTCTTGATTACATTTATAAAAATTTCTACAAAAGGTAAAACTATAATGACAAAGCAAATCAGTGGTTGCTTAAGGGAAGGGCTATGGCAGGGGGCTAACTACAGGGTGATGCAAATGTTCTAATCTTTTTTAAAAATATTTTTTTTACTAGAGGCCCAGTGCATGAATTCATGCATCAGCAGTGTCCCTCGGCCTGGCCTGCCAGATCGAGCCAAAGCTGGCTCTCTGATATACCCCGAGGGGTCCCAGATTGTGACAAGGTGCAGGCCAGGCCAAGAGACCCTACTTGTGCACGATAGGGGCTGGGGAAGAACGCGGGAAGTTGGCCAGCCAGGGAGGGACTATGGAGGGCTCCAGAGCGTGTCTGGGATTCCAGTGATAGGAGTGACCTCTGCAGTATGGGAAGCCTTCCTTGAAGGGGGTTTGATGGCAAGTGAATCCTTTTTAGAAGCTCTGCTTTTAGGCAGATGAGAGGAGAGTTCAAAGTTTTTCTTTTTCTTTCTTTTTTTTTTTTTTTTTTGCATTGGTTGGTTCTAAAAAATCTTCAGCTAAAAATAATTTTATGCCATAGTGTTGTCCTTTGTGGATCCCTTCAAAGATCCAGAAAAATATGAAGGCAAGAGAATAAGTAGTCCTAGGAGAAATATCAGTCAGATATGAAAATTCTAATAAAGACTTATTAGTTTATATTGATAAATTTTCAGTCTCCATCTAAAACAAGACTATCCTTAAATATGTTAGAAGCTAAAACTTCTGGAAAGTAAGATGTTTCATTAGAAGTAAAATGGATGTTTGGTGTTTTTTTTTTAAGATTTTTTAATTGATTTTTTTTTAGAGAGGAAGGAAGAGGGAGGGAGATAGAGAGAAACATCAATGTGAGAGCGTAATATGCACTGGAAGCTGCCTCCTGCATATCCCCTACTAGATTCAACCCACAAGTTGGGTATGTTCCCTGACTGGGAATTGAACCAGCAATGAGACAACACCTAACCAAATGAACCACGCTGGCCAAAGCAATAGGTTTTTGTTTTAAAATATACTTTATCTCCTACTTTGCCAATTTTTCTTTACTCTGAGAAGAAAGAGTTAGAGACCCCAAGAAATTCATGAACATACCTAATTGAAAATGATTGTTAGGTTTAAAAAATAATTTCTGAAGATATAAGAAGTTAGTTATTAGCATCATCTTTATAGATATTTTTACGTTACCTCTAGTTTCTCAGCACAAGGTCCACTAACAAGCGCAACCACACCATTGTCAGATACCTAAGCAAAGGGAAAAAGCAACACAGCACATAAATGGGACAAAGTAAAATTTTCTAAAAATTGTTAATCATTTAGATATAACTTTATTGCCTCCCATTCAGCAAATATGTGTTTTAGCTACACATACCCTCCACCCTTACTTAAAATAACTGAGCAGAATGTGCCAAATTATACTGCAATTATTTAACCACCAAGGCATGAAGTAGTCAACAATTTCAATAAAAGTAATTATGATCTTCTAATGAGTCACTGAAAATACACTGGGAAAACACATGCAACCTCTATATTTCAAGTCTATATTTCATTTACCTGCGTGGCTGAAAAATCAACAGACTGCAGAAAAAAGCAGTTTTCTCCCAATGCATGTAAGGACACATCAGTAATACCTAAGCAGCCACCCAAATCAATGACCTTCAGCAGCCGGCAATTGCGTGCAAGAGCAAGGACTCCGTCATCAGTGAGGCTGCAGCATCGTTTAAAAGAAGCTTCGTGCAGGTATGCACAAGATGAAGCCACCGCTTTTATTCCTGGGGAAAACACAATTATGTATCAATGAGCTGTAAATGTATATAGGTGAGAAATATGACTGATTTTCATTTAACTGATCACAAGTACTGATATGATACCTCTACTTGTATGACAGCCCTTTCAAATTAGTTCATCTGCGAGGATATACTTATTTATCAGTGAAGCTGCCATTATTTAAGTCTTTGGACTGTTTCAGGAATTCTCTGCACAACCTGTAGTATATTCTTCAGAATATCTGCTATTAATGATCAGCTTTTATTGTTTATGAGTAGACAGCAGATTTGCTTTTAGGATATATCCAAGCCATTCAGAATCATATTAAGTAATTAAATAGTACACGATTCTCTTTTTTTAAAAAAACAAAAGTTTTAAAGTAATAAAGTCAATTTTCTTGTGGCCTCTGAAGAAAAATCAAAATTAAATTGCCCAAATGTCTTATGTTTCCATGCTTATCCTTAGAAATCTACCTGTCTATGCATTCCCTCTCCCCTCTTTGACTCTGCCCTTTTCTACCACACACCCCTGCTCTGTTAGTCTGGACCAATCTTACTAATTAAACTGATGCGAATGCACACTGGAGACTGGTACATGATAATGAGCCACATAAATAAAAGAGTGCTTCAGGATCCTGGGCTCTTCAGTCCACTGTGAAAAGATAACTTTATGGGCAAAATACATAAAATAGAAGATGGTAAATGTATGTATAGGTCATTTTTATTGTTTTCATATCTTAAAGAACTTTTTTCATCATTGTACAAAATAAAAGTTCTTTTTAATTAGTCATTATTTGTATAAACATTTGAAAACTTATGCTTCTTTGCAATGTTGTGATAATCCTAACTTGCTAACTGAGATGACTACAAAATATAGTCAGCAAAACAATCAATTCACAAAATTTTCCAGAAACTTAGCCAAATAAGTCCCTCTTTTTTATAGGAAAGAAAAAAGTAAGAAAATCTATTAATTCATCTCTCTGAAAAACCCACTAATTCATTTAATAATGACACTGAAAAATGCAGTTGTCTGGCTATAGTTAAAAGCTATGCATTGTACAGACTGATAGGAGAGTTGCCTGGTAAGTTTAAACTGATAATTTAATTTTCTGTTGTAATATTGCATCCAAAAAGCCTTAACAAAGTATGAACTGGTCATTTCTTCTTCCACTGTATCAGGCAAAATATTTAAAATATAGAGGTATCCACCCATGTTTATTTTTAAATTTCTCAAATAGTGACTTGTCCAGAGTGTTTCTTATCTTTCAGCACTGCTTATAAGCAAGAATTATAATTTGGATTCTTTATCTTAGTATGAATATTTTTGTTGATAAACATAGTTTCTATTTCTTTGACATCTTCATACTTTCTTTGACATATTTCCCCCTTTTTTTTGTTCCTAAATTATACCAGATGGTGAATATTAAGTTGCCAATTCATTCGATGTTAATAAACATACCTTCTGAAGATACAGATACTCTGTTTTCTTTTGAGGAATTTAAATTTAATTTCTTCAGTTTTCTGCAGTTACCCAGGTGCAGCAGAGCAGTATCCGAAATATCACAGCTCTGTAGATCTAGAGTCTGGACTTCGGGATGTAAAATCTGGAACAAATACATGATTTTGAAAAACAACATTTTTCTACAAATATAAACATCTATTCCATATTTAGTGTTTTGGGGGTCATAACAGACAACTGGAGGATGGAAAATACAGCAAGGAATATAGAGCATGTCTGTGTGAGGATAGATACATAAAGCAGGGGGGAAAAACCCACAAGCCTATTGCCCACCGGAGGCACACCTCCTAGTGCTTCTAATGTCTTCACAGGAACAAAAAGTACTGCTGAGAATACAGGGGTGGGTACAAAGTCGCACTAGACCTGAGAAGCAGAATCCGCATGGTGGAGATGCTTATTCTCTTCCAGTAGTTCCGGCCGGTTATTAGACATTCTAGCTATGCGTCTCTCACATACCAGACACTTATAGGATACTAACACTGCTTATCTGGAACATTTACCTCCTTCATTCTTACTTTTGCGACCTAGTACAATCATACCCAGTATTAGTGAATATTCACGGGAGGACAACAAATAGCAGATTCACTTCAAAGCATTCTGAGCTCTCTCTCCGGAAATATTTTCCTTTACTTTTTTTCCAAAATAGAAATGGCTTTACTTTTCTGAATATAAAAGTAATGTTAACATATTACTGTGAAACATTCAGACAATTTAGAAAAATTATACAAATGATAAGAATACATATTTCTATGGTTAAGACCTCCAAGAGCAAAGGCCTACCGAGGTGAGGATGCCCCTACTGTCACCTGTAGAGGGGCAGCACTGAGCTGGCCAATATTTGTGGTGGTGCTGCTTGTCCTGACTCAGGGGAAGCGTTCCACTAAGTCTGAAAGACTAAGACATCGCGGGGACTCTCCGCCACCGCCCACGGCCTGCTCTGCCAGGCCTTCGCGCGTGCTGTGCTGGCGCTGCGCCTTCCATTGGCAGACCCGGAGAATCCTCTCTCCGCTGCCACATGGCCAGGCCAAAGCATCAGACACTACCACCATGCGGATTTTAAAACTACAGGGGAAATTGAGCCACAGGAGCTACCATCGCTGCCGCACCCACCCCCGCCCCCAAGAATGGGAATCCACCGAAATCAGAGCTCACTACACACCGGGCTCATAGAGAGTGTGGCTTCAGAAATTAGCCTCTGCATCCACAGCAGCTCCACATCCACAACAAAGAGGACACCATTGAGGGCGGACTCTCCCCATGCAGCCATCACAGCCCGCCCACAATCTTCCCAGCACACCCACCATGCTGGGAGGGAAATGGAGCGCACTGGTGAGGAAATGGCACGGTGCCTTGCATTACCCACCCAGGCGAGCCCATCCTCCGATGCCACATGGCCAAGCCGAAGCTCTCACCACCACCGCCATGTGAACTTTAAAACTACAGTGGTAATTGAACCACAGGAGCGACCGTCAATATTGCACCTGGCATCGCCACCCGCCACTGCCGCCGAGAATAAAGGAAATCCACCAAGAACAGAGCTCACCACGCCTTGGGCTCAGGGAGTGGGCGACCTCAGAACTTAGCCTCCATGTCTGCAGCTGCTCCGCTCCCATACCGAACGAGACACCTTTGAAGGTGGTCGCCCCGCCTGCAACCATCTCAGCCCAACTGCAGCTGTCCCAGCCTGCCCGCCATGCTAGCAAGGAGCAAGCGCGGCGCCTCCAATATGCGACCCCAACACCCTAGAGGGGCCGTGTGCCCCGGGTGAGCCGAGTGTCCCAGGGGGCCGTGTGCCCCGGGTGAGCTGAGTGTCCCAGGGGGCCGAGTGCCCCGGGTGAGCCGAGTGAGCCGAGTGCCCCGGGTGAGCCGAGTGTCCCAGGGGGCCGAGTGCCCCGGGTGAACCGAGTGTCCCATGGGGCCGAGTGCCCCGGGTGAGCCGAGTGTCCCATGGGGCCGAGTGCCCCGGGTGAGCCGAGTGTCCCAGGGGGCCGTGTGCCCCGGGTGAGCCAAGTGTCCCAGGGGGCCGAGTGCCCCGGGTGAGCCGAGTGTCCCAAGGGAAGCAGTGGGACCCAGGGGAAGGGGCGGTGAAAACCAGAGGAGGAGCGGACTCTATTCATATGGTCCTGAGATGGTCACCATAAAACAAGCAGATTGTCAAATGACAGTGGGGAGGGGAAGGAGACCTGGGGGGAGATAGGAGAACAACCAAGGGACTGGTATGCATGAACATAAGTACAACCAATGAACACAGAACTCTGGGGAGGGAGGGCATAAATGGGAGGTGGGGGGGGGCAATGGTAAACTATGTACACAGAAAATACCTTAATAAAATAAAATTAAAAAAAAAAAGAATACATATTTCTATTTATAAGACTCTTACCAGGAAGATACTAAGTGTGCTGTATACATTGTCACTTAATATTCTGTCTCTTGTTCTCCTTCTCTCTCACACACAGATACACACACCCTTGAGAGACTGGTCATTGCCCTTTTAGTAATGAGGGAATTGAGGCATCCAGAGCTTACACAGCAATACAAACTACACAACCAAAAAGGGAGCAGAGCTAGGTTTGGAAACCAGTTCTTCCTCATTCCAAAGGCCATGTTTCTAACCACTACAACTCAAGCTACCTATAGTGCCAATACCCCCAAAAAACATGAGTAGTTTTCATGTTTTTTGAGTAAAAAAAAAAAAAAAAAAAAAAAAGCCTTTGAGGAAAAACGAGATCAGATCATATATACTTATGAGCACTTTTTACAAAAATAATTATGGTTGCATACTATTCCATAGCTCATTAAATGCATCTTATATGGCAAAATGCTAAGTTGAACATTTAGGCTGATTTAGGAAGCAATAAAGTTACTTTGTTTATATAGCTACACTAATAAAAGAGAAACATGCAAAATGACCATCACTCTACCAGCCAATCAGGAGTGAGTATGCAAATTAGCCTAACAAAGCTTGTGATGCCCATAGTGGCCAGAGGATGCTGGGGCTGCTGGGGGCTGGAATAGACACACAAACCTGCAGGCCCAGCACCCAGCAGCCCCAAGACCACCACTGCAGTGCTGGGGATACTGGAGGCTGGATTGGAGACATAAACCCACAAGAAACCTGTGGAAAGGGAGATTAAACTATTATAACTTTATCCCCCTTTCCACAAGATAAGAAAACTGACCCTGGTGTATTTAGTGACATGGCCCACACTTTTTTCTTCTTTTTTTAATATATATATTTTATTGATTTTTTACAGAGAGGAAGAGACAGGGATAGAGAGCTAGAAACATCGATCAGCTGCCTCTTGCACACCCCCTACTGGGGATGTGCCTGCAACCAAGGTACATGCCTTTGACCAGAATCGAACCTGGGACCTTTCCGTCCGCAAGCTGATGCTCTCTCCACTGAGCCAAACCGGTTTTGGCGGCCCACACCTTTCTACAAGCACAGGGTATGTTATGACAATTCCCTGGAAGTTCTGGTCAGAATACTGTCTCCAGGGAATAACGCTACTGTGGCAAATCATCTAAGAGAGGAAACAAGCTTTTGTTGGGTTTATTCTGAAGGTCAGAGAACATGCCACCCCAATATATGCTGTGTTGTTATATTGATGATCTTGAGCTGCAGATGCTTGAAAAACAGCAAATGCATGCATATCTTTCACTGAAGTCTCCTGATCTGCCTAAAATCAGACCCCCCCAAAGAAGCTTAAATGTCATAGGTCCCCCAGACAGGAGAAGTGTCATTAGGCAGAAAAGACTGACTCCTATGACAGGACAGGAGAGTAGAAGTTGACATCACACCCAAACTTTTTTTTACAAACTATCCCCCCCTCCCCCATTCATCTTTCCTAAAAATCACTTACTCTCCTCTGAGAGGCCTATAGCTCCCGTGCCCTTTCACTAGGAAGAAGGTATTTAAATCTGCATTCTAAGCCACCTTGGGGAGTTACTCATTTTCCCCTGGAATCTCCCACATATACACAAGGTACACATGTTAATGAACTTTTGTTTTTCTCTTAGTGATCTGTCTTTCATTACAAGGGCCTCCACTAAGAACTTAGAAAGATAGAGAAAAACTATTTTTTCTCCTCTATAATTCTATCTCAGGAAATCAAGTCCCCAGCTGAACAATGAGATTGTCTCAAGTACCAAGCAGTCCCAGCTGGTGGGAGGGAAGCTTCTAGGGAAAAATCAATGATATTGGCATCAAAGTGGGACAGAGGGCACAGGCATGGTTGCCGGTGGGAGTTTAAAATGGTTCAACATTTTTGGAGGATGATTTGACAAATTCAACAGACTTGTTCAAGGTACATCCAAGAGTCTTCTTCTAGAAATCACATCTGCTGAGATAAAGCAAAAGCATTTAAGTCCTGATCAGAACCCAGGATGCTACTTCAGGCTCCCCTTCCAAGATAGGAAAACCTGGGAACAACCTGCATTTTTAGGACAAGGTGGCATCTATACTAAAAAAAGGGTAATTACTAATTAGATTGAACATCTTCTGGACAACCTTCTGGATGTCCTTCCAGACAAAGTCATATTGGCAGGGCCAAGGCAGAGGAGGTTAGAGGAAATCAGGCAGGCAGGGAAGAGCAGTTAGAGGGATCAGACTGGCAGGGGAGAGCAGTTAGGGGGATCAGGCCATCAGGCAGATGAGCGGTTAGGAGCCAGAGGTCCTGAGGGGTCCCAGATTGGAGTGAATGCAAGCCGAGCTGAGGGGACCCCCTTCCAATGCACGAATTTCGTGCACCAGGCCTCTAGTGCTGTATATAACTGTTGACTTTTTGGGTTATGATGAGCATACTTTCATGCTTTCCTGGTTATTATTTCCTTGAGATTAATACCAGAAGAAAATGTTAATTATGTGAGGTGATGGAGATACTAACTAACCCTATTGTGGAACACTATTGCAATAAATAAGTGTATCAAATCAGCATGTGTTTCTCACTTTAAATTTATACAACATTATATATTAATTATATCTCAGATTAAAAACATACTAGAAATAAAATTATTGCATCAATGGTAAGCAAAATTTTAGGACTTTTGATAGTGCTAAACTGTCCTCTTAAAAGGCTTTTATCATTTCCACTCTCATCAGCAGAAGATAAAAGTGACAGTTCCCCACACTATTGCCAACACTGGATATTACTGTTTTAAGTTTCTGCCAAACTGAAAGACAAACTGACTTTTATTTCTAAATAAGTTTAATTTTATTTTATTAAGGTATTTTCTGTGTACATAGTTTACCATTACACCCCCACCTCCCATTTATGCCCTCCCTCCCCAGAGTTCTGTGTTCATTGGTTGTACTTATGTTCATGCATACCAGTCCCTCGGTTGTTCTCCTATCTCCCCCCAGGTCTCCTTCCCCTCCCCGCTGTCATTTGGCTGTCTGCTTGTTTTATGGTGACTATCTCAGGACCATATGAATAGAGTCCGCTCCTCCTCTGGTTTTCACCGCCCCTTCCCCTGGGTCCCACTGCTTCCCCTGGGACACACGGCTCGCCCGGGGCACACTGCACCCTGGGACACTCGGTTCACCCAGGGCACTCGGCCCCATGGGACTCACGGCTCACCCGGGGCACTAGGCCCCCTGGGACTCTCGGCTCACCCGGGGCACTCGGCCCCCTGGGACACTCGGCTCACCCGGGGCACTCGGCCCCCTGGGACACTCGGCTCACCCGGGGCACTCGGCCCCCTGGGACACTCGGCTCACCCGGGGCACTCGGCCCCCTGGGACACACGGCTCACCCGGGACACCCTTCCCCTTTGGGGGGTACGGCTTACCCGGGGCACATGGCCCCCTGGGACACTCAGCTCACCCGGGGTACTCGCCCCCTGGGACATTCGGCTCATCCGGGGCACTCGGCCCCCTGGGACACTCGGCTCACCCGGGGCACTCGGCCCCCTGGGACTCTCGGCTCACCCGGGGCACTCGGCCCCCTGGGACACACGGCTCACCCGGGACACCCTTCCCCTTTGGGGGGTACGGCTTACCCGGGGCACATGGCCCCCTGGGACACTCTGCTCACCCGGGGCACTCGGCCCCATGGGACACTCTGCTCACCCGGGGCACTCGGCCCCCTGGGACACTCGGCTCACGCGGGGCACTCGGCCCCCTGGGACACTCGGCTCACCCGGGGCACTCGGCCCCCTGGGACACTCGGCTCACCCGGGGCACTCGGCCCCCTGGGACACTCGGCTCACCCGGGGCACATGGCCCCCTGGGACACTCGGCTCACCCGGGGCACTCGGCCCCCTGGGACACACGGCTCACCCAGGATCCCCTTCCCCTTTGGGGGGTACGGTTCACCCGGGGCACATGGCCCCCTGGGACACTCGGCTCACCCGGGGCACATGGCCCCTCTAGGGTGTTGGGGTCGCATATTGGAGGCGCCGCGCTAGCTCCTTGCTAGCATGGCGGGCAGGCTAGGACAGCTGCAGTTGGGCTGAGATGGTTGCAGGCGGGGCGACCACCTTCAATGGTGTCTCGTTCGGTGTGGGAGCGGAGCAGCTGCAGACATGGAGGCTAAGTTCTGCGGTCGCCCACTGCCTGAGCCCAAGGCGTGGTGAGCTCTGTTCTTGGTGGATTTCCATTATTCTCGGCAGCAGTGGCGGGTGGCGGTGCCAGGTGCAATATTGACGGTCGCTCCTGTGGTTCAATTACCACTGTAGTTTTAAAGTTCACATGGCGGTGGTGGTGAGAGCTTCGGCTTGGCCATGTGGCATCGGAGGATGGGCTCGCCTGGGTGGGTAATGCAAGGCACCGTGCCATTTCCTCACCAGCGCGCTCCATTTCCCTCCCAGCATGGTGGGTGTGCTGGGAAGATTGTGGGCGGGCTGTGATGGCTGCATGGGAATAGTCCGACCTCAATGGTGTCCTCTTTGTTGCGGATGTGGAGCTGCTGTGGATGCAGAGGCTAATTTCTGAAGCCACACTCCCTGTGAGCCCGGGGCGTAGTGAGCTCTGATTTCGGTGGATTCCCATTCTTGGGGGCGGGGGTGGGTGCGGCAGCGATGGTAGCTCCTGTGGCTCAATTTCCCCTGTAGTTTTAAAATCCGCATGGTGGTAGTGTCTGATGCTTTGGCCTGGCCATGTGGCAGCGGAGAGAGGATTCTCCGGGTCTGCCAATGGAAGGCGCAGCGCCAGCACAGCACGCGCGAAGGCCTGGCAGAACAGGCCGTGGGCGGTGGCGGAGAGTCCCCGCGATGTCTTAGTCTTTCAGACTTAGTGGAACGCTTCCCCTGAGCCAGGACAAGCAGTACCACCACAAATATTGGCCAGCTCAGTGCTGCCCCTCTACAGGTGACAGTAGGGGCATCCTCACCTTGGTAGGCCTTTGCTCTTGGAGGTCTTAACCAGTGGAAGGCAGCACGGTACAGAACTGCCCCACCTTCTCAGTCCTCCGCCTAAATAAGTTTAAATATCCTTTTATTTGCTATTAGTGACTTATATTTCTTTCCTTTGAGTATTTTATGATTCTTCTATTTTAGTATTTATTTTGATTTTTCTTATTGGTTTGTGGAGATCCTTTATGTTAAAAATATTAGAATTTCATACATATTGCAAATATTTTTCCTAGTTATGTGACTGCTTTTTTTTTCTTTTTGTCATAAAGAAGATCATATTCTGATACAATCAAATACATATATCTTTTTGTTCTTGGTTTCTAAGTTTAGTGATTTGACCAAGAACTGCAAAGCAAAAAAAGTTTTATTTGGGGTCCTTAGGAATTGCAATTCTGGTACTACAAATTTGGGTAGAAATTCAACTGTGTTCTGAGGGGAAAAGAGAGAATTTATGAAGACAGAAAGAATGGCACTGCCAAAGGGGTGACACAATTGTTTGAAAAGAGCTGTGATTGGTGCTGTTAAGCAGACTTATGCCATCTACCGTATACATGCCATCTACCGTATACATGACTATTGCCTGTCTACTGCTAGGTGAAAATCTTATTTATTAATAGAGAGTTCAGTGTGCTACAAAAATATAAAAGTTTCTGATAGGCCTAACCTAAGGGGGAAAAGCTCTAGAATAGGAATGCCCAAAGCCTCAATTATCTATTTTGAGGTTTCAGGGGGAGAGAAGACCCCCAAATCCCAGTTCTATTTGGTTTGTTTTGGTCAAAGTTTATAGACAAAAGAACCTAGGTTAGGGATAATGGCAGAAAAATGAAGACAGCATCTTCTTGGTGACAGCATCAGGTACTAACATAACAGTATCATATCCATTTCACCATTGGGTTAGCAAGGTGACATACATTGGGTCACACATAAGAAACATCCAGTGCCCTCAAGTGAGAGCATGTAATTAGACCCTTCAACCCAGATCTGAGGGGAGAATTAAGTTCTATTTCTGAAACAGGGACTGCATATCCTTTGTATATTGGATAATCATAATAATAGTCATTAATGCAGAAAACATTAAAATCATCATACATAAGAATAATTAAAAGAACGAGGTTTCTACATATTTGTGTCAGAATTGAAAGATCCTCATGGATTTGGTTGTTCCTAGTTATTTTCTACCAAATACCTTTTTTATCTTGACCTCAAGAGTGAGAGGATATATGATTTTGGGGTTTGAGTGGTGTTATTTCCTGAATTTCCCCATATTAGAGAGACGTTGTAAAAAGTAACATTGTAGTCACTTAAGCCTCATCAGGGTGTGATCTCATGGTCATCTGAATCATGCAAAAGACTGAAGTTACACATTTTTAAAGGGACAAACCCAGTATTCTGCCTGAATCATTTATATTTTCAAAATAGTTAGACAAGTTATAGGTTCAGATTGCACTTATGGGTATTCCCTTGTAGGTAGGGAAGACCTTACAGGTAGATTTGGCTACAGGAAGGTTAAATAATTCATATGTCCAGGTAGATTTTGTAAGCTTTCAAGGCCTGGTCTAGGGTCTTGGGAGAGCTACCTACATGTTTCAATCCAGAATGAAAATTCTAGTGGTGGTTTTGGATTATTTAAGAATTTTCAGCCAAACCGGTTTGGCTTAGTGGATAGAGGTCGGTCTGCAGACTGAAAGGTCCCAGGTTCGATTCTGGTCAAGGGCATGTACCTTGGTTGCAGGCACATCCCCAGTAGGGGGTGTGCAAGAGGCAGCTGATCGATGATTCTCTCTCATCGATGTTTCTAGCTCTCTATCCCTCTCTCTTCCTCTCTGTAAAAAAATCAATATATACTTTTTTAAAAATGCATGTAACTTAAAAAAAAAAAAAGAAAAGAAAGGAATTTTCAGCTTAAGATCTCCAATAGGCTGAGAGGACCACTCAGGTGTGGATGTTCTTTTTAAATGAGGAACATGAATCTATGAGTCAATACCCTTAAGTTCAGCAGCACAAGAATTAGTAAAAATTGTGCTGCATTACTAACCTGATATGCTCCTTTCCATTGGGTGTGAAGGGCATCTTTATGGAGTTGGCATTTCCAATCGACATAATCCCTGAGTTGGAGATAATGATGTTGTAGATCTTCTCCTGGGAGCACACTATGAAAATTTTGCTCTGAGTTGTTATTCTTAAGAGCCCCTATTAAGTTCCTATCATAGAGCAGGTCTTCTTTTGGATGGTGCATACATTCATTGACCTAATTTGATGGGTCTGCCAATAATAATTTCAAAATGAGACAGTCTGTTTGCCGAAGGGAGTAGACCTTAGGTTGAGCAATATCAAGGGAGAGCGCTATGCCAAGGAATATTAAGTCTCTATAAGTTTTGCCATTTTGAGGTTTTTAAATTTTATTTTATTGATTTTTTTTAGAGAGAAATACCAACTTATTGTTCCCTTTATTCATTGGTTGATACTTTTTTTCAAACAGTGATTCTTTTGTGTATCTTTTAAAATATATTTATACTGATTTCAGAGAGGGAGAGGAGAGAGAGAAATATCATTGATGAGAGAGAATCATTGATCAGCTGACTCCTGCACATCCCACACTGGGGATGGAGCCCACAACCTGGGCATGTGCCCATGACTGAAACCGAACCTGGGACCCTTCAGTTCGCAGGTGGACACTGTAATCCACTGAGCCAAACCAGCTAGGGCTCATTGGTTGATTCTTGTCCTGACTGGAGATCAAACCCCAACCTTGGCATTTGGGACAATGCCCTAATCAACTTGAGTGACCCGGCCAGGGTGTCATTGAGTTTTTATTATCCTGTTAGTCCATTTTGAAATTGACCAATGCAACTGATGTCAGTGCCATTTCTTGATCAAAGTTCACTTGGAATGGAATCTAAAAGAGGGTTTGGGTCAATTAAGGTGACTGAAAAAACTGGCATAGTTATGGATGAGTCCATAGACAAGTCCTCTTGAAAGTCATTAGTTAGAAGCTTAAGATGTAAGAATATTTCCCCCTTTTGAAAGAAGAAAATATGGGCTTTACGAGCTTCAAGAAAATCTTGTCCTAGGATGTGAATAAGGGCAGAAGAAACTAAAAGAAACTGACAAGTTCCTTGAAAAGGTCCGACTTGAAAAGGAATTGAAAGGAATTGGGAGATAGTCATAGATCCACTGGAAACTTCCACTGTTTGTATGGTTTCAGTATTCCAAGAAAGAGAAATGGAGGCTAATAGGGTTAAAAACTGATAGAGTGGCTCCCATATCCACCACAGCCCTAGTTTCTTCATTCCCAATAAATCAATTTTTCCTAAGGAATCAGTTAAGAGCATGACGGAAACCCTTTTTTGATCATTAGAGCAGCACTACTGCTAAGAAACTTTGATTGAATCCCTGAAGGGGATTCACAAATTCTATGGGCTATAGGCCTTTTGAGCTCCAAACAATATTTTTTTCCAATAACTAGGATTTTTGCAATAATTAAAACCCACTTTTGCCTGGTCGGCATGGCTCAGTGGTTGAGCATCAACCTAGGAACTCAGAAGTCACGGTTCGATTCCTAGTCAGGGCAAATGCCAAGGTTGCGGGCTTGGTCCCGTGTATGGTGTGCAGGAGGCAGCAAATTAATGATCCTCTCTCATCATCGATGTTCTATCTCTCTCTCCCTCTCCAAAATAAAAATTAAATAAAAAAACAAAAGATGAATATAAAAGCACCGAGGTATCTTCATTGGCTTCATCTATGCTGGAGTATTGAGTAAAACATTTTCAAAGCTATCATAGTAATGAAAAACAATTTCTTCGTGTTTTTTAACACATTTAAAATTTTTCTTTCAATCAGCAACTTAAGGAAAAGTATCAGTATCTTTTCATGAAGTTGATTAGCCAGCTTTGAGACTTCATGCATGGCCTCTTATCCTAGATGGGAGAAGTGTTCATAGAATATTTTCATCCACCTTGTTTATCCATTCTCTCGAATGTCCTTCTCCTACTAGCATGTGGATAAGCTGACATAGGTCACAGAACCCTGGTTCATATGTTTGGATAGTAAGCAGAAATTCTCTAGCAAACCCAATGGGGCTTTTCTGGGATAAGAAAACATTTTAGTAATGGTATGGAGCTCAGCTTTAGTCCATGGGATATAAAAAATAAGGGTCTGTCATCCTGGGCCAACCCATCCAATGCCTTAACTTTAAATGGGGTGGTGGGAGCAGGGGCGCATCTAATGGAGACTCAGTTTTATCATTATGAAAAGGGAGATCAGCAAGTGAAGGATAAAGAAGGAAAGGAAAGGCAGGCAGCAAAGGAGCACACAGTGTATAGGAGACATTAGAAGAACTTTTAAAAGTTTCTTTAAGTTAAGTAAGCCTCTGAGATAACTCAAAATTTGCATTGTTGATTTTGAATTTGTGTTTTAAAGAGAAGCAATTTTTGAAGCACTTGTATGTTTGGAGGTCTCAAAATGCCAATCACAATATACTTCTAACAATAGCGATTTTCAACGTTTTTCATCTCAGAGGATATATAAACTAATTACTAAAATTCTGCAGCACACCAATATATATATTTTTTGCCAATCTGACTAAAATAATAGGTATAATTTTGATTCATTCATACCCAACAGCTATTGTTGTACTGGCTGTTGTCATCTTTGTATTTGATAATCTAAGTGGAAAGTGGTAAGGTATTGCATGTTTTAAAAATTCTTATGGCACACTTGTTGAAAATTGCTGCCCTGTAAGGGTGCGTAGTTTTGGAGCCTTTCCCAGTTTACCGTGCAGAGAGACTAAATTAGGGATTTAAAAAGTGCCCCAACGTGGCCAGTTTAACTGTAAATTTCCCAGGTAATTATGGGCCAGCAAGACAGAACTTTGCAAGATGCAGAGGGCCAGTAATTTCACACACAGCTTCAGTGTAAGTTCCAGAACTTCCCATTTAAAAAAAAAATAAGCCCTCACCAGATAGGCACTTTATGTCCCATAGGGAGGGGGGGAAGCGTATAAGAAAGGAGGCCCAAATAGAGCCTGAACCTCAACTGAGGTGGGAGATTCTGATCCAGGAGGACTTGCCACAGTGATCCAGGACTACTGGGAAGACGACAGAGTGCGGTGCGCGCTTTTTGGTATCTTGCTCAACTCCATGCAGGCACAGAAAGGAGAGGTAAGTCACTCTGAATCCCACTTTTTGACACCATGTAATGTCAATTAATTTTGACCAAGAACTGCAAAGCAAACAGAAACTTTATTTGGAGTCCTTAGAAATTGCAATTCTAGACACACAGATTTGGGTAGAAACCCAAATGTGTTCCAAGGGGGAAAGAAAGAGAGAGAATTTATAAACACTGAAAAAGGGGGACTTCAAAAGGATTACGCAAATTGTTTTTGAAAGAGCTATGACTGGTATTGGCAAGAGAACTTATATTGTCCTATGCATAATTAATTGCTGATGTCTTTCCTTAAATGAAAATTTTATTTCTTAATAGGGAGTTCAGTGATACAGAGCCAGATCCAGAAATTATAGCAGGATGTAGCCATTTGTGGTTTAGCTCACTTCAAAAGTTCAACTTCATATGGAGGAGTTGTGTTAGTTCAGCTTCCCGGAAGCCTCTGGCTCCATTTTAGATTGCTCTCTTGACAATATCAACCACATTTTGCTGTTTATTTTTTTCACAGTGTCATGTTAACAAAGACCTTCTCCCTCCAGAATCTATAAAAAGATTCAGAAACTATTTCAAAAAGAGCGATCCAAAGAATGTGTGCAACTTTGCAACAAAAGTTAGATCTAGTTTCATCAGCAGAACTCTTGCAAGGATGGGGAATAGTGGAGACCACCAAGGAAAATCATACTTTTGTTTTTTCTCTATCATTCATCTCCTTAGCCCATTTTTATTCCGGTGAAATTAAGTTTAACTGAATATTAAAGATTACCATAAAAAATGTAAGTCAGTAAAATATAGATGAAAGGAATAGAACAAAATGGGGATGGTGGGGAAGAGAGGAATCTCACCAGTTTTCTGCAGTCATAATGTTTCATCTGAGAGCCACACACAAATTATATATCCCACAGAACCATCAACGGTAAGAACTTGATGTTATTCTACCTCCATAGAGTCAAGTAGACTACAACACGAAAATGTTTTTGTTCAAATGCAAGCAAACACAAAGAAAATAAAGCATTAAAAGTACCGTATTTTTTCGGACCATAAGACGCACTTTTTCTTCACCAAATAGTGGGAGGAAAAGTGCCTGCGTCTTATGGTCCAAATAGAAGAAGTGCCTGCGTCTAGCGAATTCGGACTCTAGCGAAGAAGAGTTCTTGGGGTTTTCAGAAGACTAGAGTACTCAAACCTTTGTCTTTATGTGTTAATGACAGTGATAATGGTTCTCAATGCCACTGTTGACCGCTGTTCAGTTTATATGGTTCAAATATTATTCTGTTATACTTTATTAAATATTTTATTACACTATTTGGTTCAGAATATTTTTTTTTCCTATTTTTCTCCTCTAAAAACCAGGTGCGTCTTATGGTCAGGTGTGTCTTATGGTGCGAAAAATATGGTACATCAGGTTGATGCAGAAGGAATACTAAGACACACTGAAGCACAGTTACAATGTGAAGTCCCAGTCGTATGCTGGAGTGGTAATATCAGAGTTTGCTTCCTTTTGATCACAGGCTGGGGGGAGAATGTGTGGTAAAGACATCAATTTGTATAGTAGTGCCCCATTATCTGCAGTTTCACTTGCCATAGTTGCAGGTACCCGTGGTCTTCCATGGTCCAAAAATATTAAATGGAAAATTCCAGAAATAAAGAATTTATAAGTTTTAAGTTGTGTGCCGTCCTAAGTAGCATGATGAAACCCTGCACTGTCCTACTCCATCCTGCCTGAAATGTGACTCCTCCCTTTGTCGAGCGTATCTTCACTGCATACACTACCTGCCCGTTAGTTACTTGGTAGTCACCTCAGTGATGAAAATGACGGCCAGGGTGTTGCAGTGCTTGTGTTCAAGTAACCCTTATTTTACTAATAATGGCCCCAAACCCAAGAATAGTGTAGCTGGCCAATCAGATATGCCAAAGAGAAGCCATAAAGTGCTCCCTTTATGTGAAAAGATATATAGTTATATAGCAAAACATGGTATATATAAGTACTATCCACAGTTTCAGGCATTATTGAGAATCTTGGAATGTATCCCCCACAGACAGGGGGGAACTACTGTAGTTCTAGTCTCTGTACACAGTGATGATGGTTACCCCCCCGAAACTCTCACGTACCGCCTCCCCCCTCCCAACCCTCCACACACACACACACACATACACAAACACATAAGGGACTTTGGAAACTTGTCCTGGGGAAGGGTAGGGGAACTCTTTTTTTTTTTTTTTTCAGTATCTTTCCTGTTTTGATTATTTAAAAATATATATATTTTATTGATATTTTACAGAGAGGAAGGGAGAGAGATAGAGAGCTAGAAACATTGATGAGAGAGAAACACTGATCAGCTGCCTCTTGCACACCCCCTAACGGGGATGTGCCCACAGCCAAGGTACATGCCCTTGACCAGAATCGAACCCGGGACCTTTCAGTCCCCAGATCGACGCTCTATCCACTGAGCCAAACCGGTCTCGGCCTGTTTTGATTCTTATCTGCCTTCTTTCTTTTCCTCTTTCTCTTTTCTTCCCTCATTAAAATAATAATAAAGTTCTCTTTTTTGTTTAAATATATTTTTATTGATTTCAGAGAGGAAGAGAGAGTGAGAGAGAGATAGAAACATCATTGATAAGAGAGAATCATTAATTGGCTGCCTCCTGCCACACTGGGGATCAAGCCCACAACCTGGTTCATAGCGTGATACTCAACCACTGAGCCATGCTAGCTGGGCAAAGTAAAGTTCTCTTAAAAAGACATCCCTTCTCCACACACACACACACACACACACACACACACACACACCTGAGGCTCAATGTCAGAAAGAGTGGCAATGCTAGAATTTTAATTCAGCTTGTAGACCCTTACTTTATTTACTACCTTAAAGAATAGCCAATTTTAGCTTAGTTGTAGGGAGGGGAGTAAGTATAAATTAGTAGGAGTGAGGTATCCAGAAGAGAAATGAGAAGAGTTTAGAAGAGTGACCTTTAACTGCTGGTTGTTATCCATGGATGGATAAAATCAATTTAGTAGGCTGTGGTCAACGTTTTTAAAGGAAAAAAGAGATAACAGAATAAGACAGAGAATATCCAAGTATAATGCACACAGTGCATTGATAGGTCTTGTGACTTTAAGCCAAATGACATACACTGAAATCAATTTTATAGGCTAATTGATATAAATAAAAATTAAGTTCCGGAGAAACCAAGATGGCGGCTTAGGGTAGACACCTGAATACAGCCTACCACAACAATTTTGAATTTAGAACTGGAAAACAGGGGAAACATTGCCCTGAAGCGCTGGACGACTGGCTGAGAGGAGTGTCTACCATCTGGGAAGGAGAGAGAAGGCACGCTAAGCCTCGGGAACTGTGAAGGTGCGGTGAACTGCGCACGCGAAAAGGCGACCGCCCGAGTTTGCTGCTGGCTTGCTTGTGGTGCGCGGAGAGGGCGGGCCGAGTTCGCTGCTGGCTTATTCCCAGCGCATGGAGAGGGCAGACAGCTAATTCGAGGCTGGCTTTCTTGTTCAGGAGGAAAACAGAACCACTCTATTGCTCTGATAGATGGCCCCAGACAGGAAGAGGCCAGACTGTCAGGCAGCAGGCAGAGATCTCTTGGAGGTGTGTGAAGCCAGTGGCCATTACTGTGGGACTCAGAGAGGGGCTGACGGGAAACCAAAGCTTGTATGCACCACCCTGAGACTCCGCCCCATCCAAGTGGAACACAGAAGCCCTTCCAGTGGCTAGCTTTCTCGTTCGCCGAGAATAGGACTTTCCTAGGGAAAGACAGACAGGAATCCAAAGCTTGTCTGCGCCTATACCAAAGAGGTGCGCGCACCTGCAACCAATCTTGTGGGATTCACCAAAGCTTGTCTGCGCCACCCTGAGACTCCACCCCATCCAAGCAGAGTACAGAAGCCCTCCTAGCTGAGACACTGCTGTTCCTCACAGTCAATTGGCTTAGAGATAAATGCTTCCCAGTGATACCAACAACAAGCAAGGCTTAACAATAAGACTGCACACACAGCCCACAAAGGGCTACACCAAGACTGTCCACCTCAGGAAACTGGGAAAGTTATGTTACTGGGCTCTACCAGAACACCTAGGTCACAAAACTATTCCATCAAATCAGGGAAGTAGCTAAAATGCAGAGAAGAGGCAGGACACAAAGGAAGGAGATGGAGGAAAGTAAAAGAATGGACATTGAGTTCAAAACTACGCTTATAAGGTTTTTCAAGAATTTCCTAGAAAAGGCCAATAAAATAAATGAGACCTATGAGGACGTGAAAAGGGATCAACTAGAAATAAAGAAAACATTGTCTGAAATAAAAAAATATTATACAGAGTCCTAAAAACAGTCTGGAAGATCCCAGGAATCAAGACAAAGATTTGGAACACAAAGAGCTAGAGGACACTCTTCTGCAGAAGCAAGAAGACAAGAGAATCCAGAAAGTTGAAGATGGTGTAAGAAACCTCTAGGACAACTTCAAACGAACCAACATCAGAATTATGGGGGACTCAGAAGAAGAGAGAGAGCAAGATACCGAAAACATATTGGAAGAAATAGTGACAGAAAACTTCCCCTACCTGGTGAAAGAAATAGACTTACACGTACAGGAAGCACACAGAACCCCAAACAAAAGGAATCCAAAGAGGACCACACCAAGACACATCATAATTAAAATTCCAAGAGCTAAAGACAAAGAGAGAATATTAAAAGCAGCAAGAGAAAAGCAGGTAGTTACCTATAAAGGAGCCCCCATACGATTGTCAGCTGATTTTGCAACAGAAATCATGCAGGCCAGACGGGAATGGTAAAAAATATTCAAGGTGATGAATAGCAAGAACCTACAGCCAAAAATACTCTACCCAGCAAAGCTATCACTCAGAATCGAAGGCCAGATAAAAAGCTTCACAAATAAAAAAAAGCTAAAGGAGTTCATCACCGCCAAACCAGAATTATATGAATTGCTGAAAGGGGTTCTTTAGGAAGAGGAAGAAGATAAAGATAAAAATTATGATCAACAAATACGTAACTATCAACAAATGAAACTAAAAGCCAAGGGAATTAAAAATCTGATGAACAATATTAACTGGTGAATACAATAGAATCAGAGGTATGGAAGGGGAGTGGACTGATGATTCTCAGGGAAAAGGGGAGTGGGGGGTGCAGGAAGAGACTGAACAAAAACTGTGCACCTATGGATGAGGACAATGGGGGGTGCGGAAAGGGCAGAGGGTGGGGTGGGAACCTGGTGGAGGGGAGCAATTGGGGGGGGGGAGGACATTTGTAATAATCTGAACAATAAAGATTTAATTTTTTTTTAAAGAGTTAAGTTCCTATGGCATCTCATCAACATTATAACAAAATGATGTTATTGGAGGGCCTGCTATACTATCACAGGTAGGTGTGGTTTGTGTACTAGAGTCACGATGAAACATATTTCTTAGTGTGGATCTTTTTTTTGACCATTTATTTATTTGCCCTGCATTTTAACGTTTTACTCTTTCCAGCTTTATTATGGTATAATTGATCAAAAAGTTTAAAACTTTTAAAAAACATGGAGATCAAGGTGCTGATACTATGAAGACAAGGGAAGTAACTGAAAAATGGTAGGAGAGATTTTTTAGAACTATTACACATGTACATTCTGGTTTTCTGGAGAAAAAAAAGAACCCTGATGCTTTATTATATCTTAAAAGTATTATTAATCCTACTATTTACCATTGCTCCAGAAATCTGAAACCATATCTAAACAGTAAAATATAATATGCTTGTCTTATAGTTGTATATATTCTTACCTCACTTATATTTGAATCTGTTATCTGTCCCTGCAGGCTCATCATTCTAATCAATCTGTCTTTTATGTTGGGAGGCAAAGGCTTAATGTCTGTGATATATCTGGAAATATTCTTCGTGAAGCACCAAAGGCATCTGAAATACAAACGTGATATAGTAAATTATACTGTACCAGTACTGAGTCTTAACATTTATTTAATGCTGTTTATTAGCACCTTAGTCCTTTCATAAAGAGAGTACAGTCTATTTTTCAATTACAGTTTATATTTAACGTTATTTTGTATTGATTTCAAGTGTATAGCAAAGTGGTTAGATAATTATATATTTTACAAAGTGTTCCTCCCAATATTTCCAGTATTTTCCTGGCACCATACGTAGCTATTACAACACTGTTGAAGAGAATGTATATCTTATACTAATATTTACAGCTTAAGCTTCATAAGATTCTAAAGCTTAGTCTGTGCTCAGTGATGGACAAGTTTTTCTTCATCTTAGAAAAGTGATTTTTAACTGCTGTGAAAGAAGACATCCTCATGTTTATCCTGTCCTGAGCAGTGATGACACAGTTCGATTCAGTAAGGCACTAATGCAGTTCTGAAAGCCTTACTTCCACCAGGTCCAAAAAGCTTTCTGTGATTCCCTCCCAAAGGAAGGCAATGTGCTGCACACATCAGAACCGAAGGAGTTTATGGGAAAGGACATCAACAAAGGACTGCCTCATTAGAAGAGACCTTATCCTCTGCAAAATCTCGACACTTACTTTAGCCAGAGTTATATGAGAGAACCACATAGCCTTAGACATCCTAACCACCCAACAATAAGGTGCTTGTGCTGTAACTGGTAAAAAAAAAAAAAAAAAAAAGTTTTATGTTAATAAATCAAGAATTGTTACCCAAAACTTAAAAGGTCTTAAAGATCAGGTAACAATCTTTCATCAAATAATCAACACTTCTTTCACTGATTTTTTTTTTTTAACAGGTTACATTTTGGCACTGGGGAATCTCTACTCTAGGGAATTTTTCAATTCTTGGCTATTGTTCTCCTCATAATCACCATATTAACCTTCCTAGCGTACTGCATCCTCTTAAGAGTTGTAAATGCCTAAAGCAACCTCTCACATCCAATGTTATCTATCAGGACTAGACAACTTGAAGAATTCAGTGATCCCCCCAGCCATGTCCAGATGACTTGGCAACTGTAGGGAACACAGTAATTGTATGACCACCCATCCCAATGCCTACATCAACAGTGGTAGCAAGAGTATAACACTATTCTGGCTGACACTCTTAGCTTGCTGAATGACCAAAAGGAGGGATTTTTTAAAAATAAGATAAAATAGATACGAGGCTTGAAAATCCCTCAAGCAGAGCAAACCAGTTAGGCCACGCAAGCAAAACTTACTCTAGTTTATTTCACGAGCAAAGTGAAATTCAATAGATTATCTATCCATAATAATAAAAGGGGAAAGCCGTATGCCCCAGGGGGCCGTGTGCCCCGGGCGAGCCGTGTGCCCCGGGGAAGCAGTGGGACCCAGAGGAGGAGTGGATTCTATTCGTATGGTCCTGAGATAGTCACCAAAAAACAGGCAGATTGTCAAATGACAGCGGGGAGGGGAAGGAGACCTGGGGGGAGATAAGAGAACAACTGAAAGACTGGTATGCATGAATATAAGTACAACCAATGAACACAGAACTCTGGGGAGGGAGGGCATGAGTGGGAGGGGGGGCAATGGTAAGCTATGTACACATATAATACCTTAATAAATTAAAATAAACAAACAAACAAATAAATAAATAAATAAATATCAATGGGGGGAAAAATAAAAGAGGAATATGCTCATTAGACCGGACATCGTTCCGGATGTCCTTCCCCAGGAAGCCGGGGCCAGGGGGAAGCCTAGGTCCCGGAGGGTGGTACTGGCAACTGGGAAGAAAGGCCTACTCTTGCATCAATTTCATGCATTGGGCCTGGTTTCTTATACATGCCTTTGATAATCCACTTAAACGGTCTTCCTAAAACCATATACGATAATCACTTTCAACTAATCACTCTCACTTTATAAGCCATCCCAACGGATAGGGGAAGGTGCATTTAATGGAAATAGAACAGTTGTTTTATAGCCATTCACACAGAAAAGACATTTTTCTTACAGACCCTGGGAAACTAGACCTGTTCCAAGAAGAACAGGGCCTAAGATAAGGCAGCCTTGAAGCCCCGATGAGCGCCTCATGGAAAAGAAGATACATTTTAAGCGCAGGTGGAGGATAGAACCTGTCTGAAGGTAGACGGCGTTCTGGGGCTAATCTTCGCAGCGACAACGATAGGAAGCAGACCCTGGGGCTCACTTGTTTTAATTCCCCCCTCACCCTCCACCTTCTACCCGAATATAAGCGCTGGCTTGAAATGAAACGTCAGGGCGGTCGGTCGTTGGGGGTATGGCACCTGTCACTCAGGCAGCTGGCCATCTGAGTAACAAAAAGCACCACAAAGATTCAACCTCGTCTCTACTGACTGGACTCGGGTGGCGACGGGCACCCATTGGTGTCCAGTTCCCTAACCACCGGCCTCTGAAATAAAATATTCATCTCAAGCGAGGCTTTCTGAACTGTCTGTGGACAGACACTACGCATCCTTCTAAGGCCTTTACACGCGTCAAATGCATTGCTCACACTGAAACCGGTTTGGCTCAGTGGATAGAGCATCGGTCTGCGGACTGAAAGGTCCCGGGTTCGATTCCGGTCAGGGGCATGTACATTGGTTGCAGGAACATCCCCAGTGGGGGGGTGCAGGAGGCGGCTGGTCGATGTCTGACGTTTCTAGCTCTCTATCCCTCTCCCTTCCTCTCTGTGGAAAATCAACATATATATACCGTATTTGCCGGCGTATAAGACGATTTTTTGGCCCTGAAAAATATGCCTCCAAGTGGGGGGTAGTCTTATACGGCGAGTATATAACAAACTGTATTTTGAGTGGAAATGTTAGGGGGTCGTCTTATACGCCGGCAAATACGATATTTTTCAGGGCCAAAAAATCGTCTTATACGCCGGCAAATACGGTGTGTGTGTATATATATATATATATATATATATATGTGTGTGTGTGTGTGTGTGTGTGTGTTGCTCACTACAACCCCCTGGGACAGGCACGGGTACAGAGTTCTGTAGGTGAAGAGCTGGGCGCAGGGAGGGCCTGTCGCGCCCCGGCCACCCCGCTGGGGACGGCGGCGGCGCGGGCCGTCCAGCCCCGAGGATCCCCCGGCGGCCCGGCACAGGGGCTGGGCGGGGCCCCGCGGAGGGCGGAGGGCGGAGGGCGGAGGGCAGCCGGCCAGTGTGCGGCTCCACCAGCGCCCCCAGCCCGCCACAAACAGGGCTCCCGGCAGGGCCTGGAGCCGTCAGGGCAGACGGAGCATCGGACACCCGTCCGGGGACGGCCCGGCACAACGGCCGCCGAGGAGGAGTCGACAAGCCGGGAACCCAGCCGGAGAGACACCAGCGGGGCCTCTCCGTGGGTCCGGCGGTGGGGAGGGGCGGGAGGGAGGGCAGCGCAGGGCCGGGCCGGCGGGGGAGGCGTGGGCCGGGGCGAGGAAGAGGCGGGCACCGAGCGGACTCACAGATCCAGGAGCTGACTGACCGGCTCCCGGTGGAGCATCGCGGCGGTCCCTCCAGAGCCTCTTCCGCGGCCCCAGGTCCGCCCGAGCCCAGCCAGAGACCGTCCGTCAACTCCGGCTCCCCGCACAAACGTAGGGCCTCGCGACGTCACGCGGCGTCTTCCGAAGCCTGGGCCGGGGAGGGACTAGGCGAGGAGAACACTTGGGGCGGAGTCTTGGAGAGTTTTGCGGCAGGGGCCGGGGCGATAAAATAGAGACGAGCCCTAAGCTCGCGTGAGGCACCATGGGAGTTGTAGTTCTTCCACCTCGCGGGCTCCAGCCGCCGGCCGTTTACCCCGGGGATGATGCAGGACCTCGCGCAGCTCAACGCGGCGCACCTCCAGCCGCGCGTCGCCGAGCGGTTGCTGCGCTCACTACTGCGATGCATTCGATGCTGCGACAATCAGTGAGCGGTGCAGAGTCTGGAGAGCTCTTTGGAGACAGGCTCCATTACCGTCAAACGGAGCATTTTAGAGGACCGGGGATGACTGCGGCTTACTGAGCACTCTCTGTGCCTCCAATAATTAACGATGTTTATGAATCCTGTGAAGTTGGAATTATTGAGACTTACTTTACAGATGAGAGCATTACATGCTAACAACAACCAAAAAAAAGCTCCGTAAGAATTTCATCACGGCCCAAACCGGTTTGGCTCAGTGGTAGAGCGTCGGTCTGACGACTAAAAGGTCCCGGGTTCCATTCCGGTCAAGGGCATGTACCTTGGTTGCGGGCACATCCCTGGTAGGGGGTGTGCAAGAGGCAGCTGGTCGATGTTTCTCTCTCATGGACGTTTCTAGCTCTCGATCTCTCTCCCTTTCTCTCTGTAAAATATCAATAACATATATTTTTTTTAAAAAAGAATTTCATCACGGAGGTAGAGGTTTTGTGTTAATATAAAGTATTCTAAATGTCCACCTGTTAAGGGGCAAGAAATGACCACCAGAGACAGAGATCAAAATTTATGAGCCTTTATTAAGCTGGCCAGCAACTACAGTTGCAGCACTTCCCCGCGGTAAAGGCCGAACTGCAGTGCAGACCGCAGGTATGGGGATTAGGACAGTTACAATGACAACCCAAAGGTTACAGAAGCTATTTTAGCCAGCTCCAAGGAACTCGGGGCACAGGTGCAACGCCTGGGCACGCTTGGCCGGAGCGTGACTCGCCACCTCCCTCCAAACTCCAACCGACCCAGTGTTTGGTGACCTACTCTACCCCCCTCTGTCCCAAAGCATCCTGCTTCCAGGCAACGGAGGGGTGCCTCGTGTGTAGTGTTTGCAGCCCAGAACACACCCAGAACAGCACGGTCCTGAGGCTTTGACTGGAAATAAATGACAAATAATTATTAAAGGATCTTAGGATATTCTGGTCAGGAGCAAAACTAGGCACTACCCATAGTGTTGCGAAGAAGAGAAACTAAGCTAAAACCCGTTTGGCTCAGTGGATAGAGCGTTGGACTGCGGACTGAAAGGTCCCAGGTTCGATTCCGGTCAAGGGCATGTACCTTGGTTGCAGGCACATCCCCAGTAGGGGGTGTGCAAGAGGCAGCTAATCGCTGATTCTCTCTCATTGATGTTTCTAACTCTCTATCCCTCTCTCTTCCTCTCTGTAAAAAATCAATACAATATATTTAAAAAGAGAGAGAGAAGCTAAGAGGTGTCTTTTTTTATTATGATTACTATTTAAATTAAAGTATAGTTGGCATACGACAGTGATTGGACGTTTATGCGCCTTATGATGTGATCACCACACTAAGTCTAGTAACCACCAGTCACTGTGCCAAGTTATTTCAGTCTTAGGCTGAGAGTTTTTAAAAAGTCACATTCCTGAGGAAAACCAGTGCTGCATTCTCAGCATTTGGATTAGTTCAAGATGGTCATCAGCTAGATGTCAGGTGACCTGAGACTGAGCATTCTTTCCAGTTCCTCAGAGGGTTCGGACGTAGACAAGCTCAGGGGAGGCCTGCAGGCCTGACAAACCCAGAGTCTGAAGGTAGCCAGTGGCACAGGGTGTTCTCAACTTAAAAATTCCTAAGAAAAAGAGGGCCATGTGGGTAGTCACGGTGTAGGCCTGCAGCTTCCTTGACAAAGGTCAGTCTTTACCTTTGGAATTGCCTGTTGTCTTTGTGCATCTAAGATAACATGCCATTGAAAGGTCGGAGTAGTTTGTTTTTCCAGACCCCTTTGTAGGCACCACCACGGACACCAGAGCGTGAGACCACAGAGCCCTCATGGTTATCTTATTCCCCTGCATACCATTGGAACAGGAATTTTAGGGGAATATAGGCGGGCTTAGGGAATTTTTAGAACTGGGGTCCATGGAAAAAATATGGGGCTACAGACCGGGAGAAGGTACACTTCCATAAAACCAGGAAGCTAGGCAGTTACACTTCCATAAGACAAGGGGACTAGAAGTAGCCAAATGAGGCCTATATTTACAAAATAAAGAAGGAGGAATAACGCCCAGAAGGAATGGAAGGACTCTGAGGTAGGAGGGATTCAGGAGTCACTATAGTAACCAATTGGAAAGGGAATATTGACCAAACAGAGGGTATGTCAGGACATAGGAACTATAATCTTTATAAACCAAGGAAACAGGAAGTCGGTGGGACCCTTTCCCCTCCCCACATGGGGGTCCATTCTGTGGAGCTTTTCCCTTTCCCCACAGGGAAATCAGCACTTGTTCTTCAATAAATCTCCACCTCTGCTATACTACCCTCTGTCCGTGGATTCATTCTTCGACTCCTACGGACAAAGAATCCGGGTTCCAGTCCAAAAATTCCATTTCACCATCTCTATGAGCTGTGAATGTTCATTAACATCCTGTACCCAACCAATGTAAAAGAAGTGTCTGTACGTTTTGCTTCTCATCCGATCTCAGAGACTTCCCCCACGTTGCTTTCTCCTGCCTCCCTAATGTACCACAGACGAATTTCCTGTAACCTTCCTATGGCTTTTCCTTTGAGTCTGATGTATAAAATAAGCTGCAAAAGTGCTATTCTCTGGAGCGTCTTCTCAATCTGTTCAGATTTTGCTTCACGGCAATTGTCTTATTTGGTTCAAATAAACTTTTTCTAAGATTGGATATTCTGTCATTAACTACATATATATAGTTAATATAT